>LPNX010523067.1:32251-126912 GCA_001517045.1 Pseudotsuga menziesii | reverse complement strand
ATATTATTCTCCATCTTGGTTGGCCAAACCAGCACCTGGGGGTATGGAAAGGAAAAAGCCTCACACAAATTCAGAGGTACAGGCTGGGTACATGACTGCTATTGATAAGTCGGTCAGTGATCCCGATGAATGTGACTATTTGCGCAGTGAATTAAGCAAATACCTTAGTGAGCTTGGTCTGTTTGGTACTTTGCATGCAAAAAGAGATCGAGATAGGGTGTCTTCTGTGGAATGGTGGACCATGTATGGCTCACCATGCCCGCGCTTGTATAAAATGGCAATGAGAGTGCTTTCACAGGTGGTTAACAGTTCCTCTGCAGAAAGGTGTTGGAGCACCTATAGCTTCATACACTCCGTGAAAAGAAACAGATTAAATGAAAACCGGGCAGAAAGCTTGGTTTATGTACATTACAACTTGAGGTTGTTGAGTCATTACTGTGAGCGGGCCAAAACTGATAGATCATATGTCACTTGGGACAACAATCCGGAGGAGCATAACTTGGAGGATGGATCCTTAACTTTAGAGCGCTTGGAACAAGAGCTTTTGGGCGAGGAAGATGACCTAGCAGCAGCAGCAGCAATGCCACCGCCAACTTGTAGCTTGTTCCCATCCGATGCACCAGCTTTGCCTTCAGGTTCACGACCTCCATTCGCATCAGTGAGTGGGGGGCTAGCAGGTGTTGGACGTGGTTCAGCAGCTCTAGCTTCACGAGCTACAGGGGGAGATGATACAACTCCCATTGTTCATAGGCCACGGGAAAATAAATTAGAAATTTCTCGTGGCAAGAGGAAACTTTAGATTTTTTCTTGTTTTTTCTTGTTTACAGTACCTTACATTTTCTAGAACATTGACTCTTTTATAGTTATAACTTATTATGGTATATTTTGACATTTTGTAAACATTACATGGCAATTCAAGTTTGAAGTTTGAAGTTGAACCTACTTTTGAAGTTCAATGTTTTCAACTTTGCATTATTGGTAATGAATCAATGATTATGATGCTTCGTGAAATTGAATTGATTCAACTTTCATTTCATGGTTGATGTAAAAATTTGAAGCTTAAATGTTGATGTTATGTAATATGGAAGTTGGATATTGGACCTATGGTTGACGAATTCACTACTAGATGATTGAATCATTGATGATTGATTAATGATGTTATATGGTATTATGAATATGGACCATGGTTTATATCATGTTTTTATGCTTTTCATAACTAATTCAATGTTCTAGGTGCTTTTGTTATCAAAATATATAAAAATATATATTTTTTAAAAAACGCTTCCGAAAACGCTTCCTAACCGGATTCTTTTGAAAAAGGCGCTTCCCGCTTCCGCTTCCCGCTTTCGCTTCCCGCTTTCGCTTCCGCACCCGCTTTCCGCTTCCGCTTCCGCTTCCAAGTAACCTTGGACTTGACCATCTATAAATGCAACCCTCATTCCTTTTGCATCTAATGCAGATATGGAGATAAGCTTCTTCTTTAGTCCTGGTACAAACAATACTTCTTTCATTGTCATAGACTTTCCAGAGTCTAGCTTATAGGAGGATTCCCCACTACCTTTTAGTGGATATTGGTAGTCATCTCCGAGCTTCACCTTGTGAGGTGATTCATGTTCTGATAGTCTCACAAAGGATTCCTTGAATCTTGTCATATGCTTGGAAGCCCCACTGTCTATAAGCCAATCATTGCTTCCATGTGTGATATTTCCCGTGAGAGCGGAAATCAAAACATATTTTTCATCACTTGAAGAATCTTCACTTTTATATTTGGTCTTCTTTGTGGAAGGTTCATCATCCTCTGCAGCATGAGCATGATGTCTTCTCTTGTTGTTTTTCTTCTTGTGAGAATTCCTTTTGCTTTTATTAGGACAATCTCTTGCAAAGTGTCCTATTTCATCACAAGTATAACATCTGAGTTGAGATTTCTTGTGAGAAGAGTGGTTACCTTTAGAATGATGATGATGATGGTCCCTTCTGGGTTTCTTGGATTGAACTGTGAGAGCTTGATCTTCACTTCCCATCTTCTCTTCTCGAGCTGCTATCCGAGCTTCTTCTTGTGAACATTCTTCCCAAAGTCTACTGAACTTGACTAACTTCTTTCTGGCACAGATCCTTTGAATGAAAGAGTCCCATGTCCTAGGGAGACCATTCAAGGTGGTCATAACAATCTCTGCATTTTCTACTTCTTCATCTACTGCTTCCAGTTGTTCCTTGATCTGAGAAACTCTAGTGAAGTAAGACTAGATGGTCTCTGCATTCTAAATCTTCACATTCTTCAGTTGGTTTCTCAGAGTCATCTTTCGGTTTATGTTCTTCCCTTCAAACAATTTTGTTAGGGCATCAAACATAGCTTTAGGTGTCTTCAGGGAGGACACTTGTGGTATGAGGTGATCCTTGATTGAATCAGCAATAATCCTCTTTGCCATAACCATCTTCTTCTTGTGTAAGGCCTTAGCCTCATCTCCCTCTGGAACTGGAACCTCCTCATTGATATAGGAGTCCAACTCATTTTCTTCCAGGACCAGGGAGATCCTATACTTCCAGGCTCGGAAGTTATCAGCTCCCTCAAGCTTTTCATCAAGCTTGGTATGATGAGACATCTTTAACTGAGAACCTCAAATGGACATACAAAAGATTTAGATCTTACCAGGTTAAGATGTCGGATCTGGATTTGGAGCTGAAATCCTGCAGTGCTGGTTCAAGAGCAAATTAGGGTTTTGCTTTTCCAGAGTTCTATCCAACCAAATGCTTTGTATTTGATCCCTAACTTCAATTTTGGGGAGGAGATCAATCCAGGCCTGGGCTCACTGAAAAATTCCTCTTCTGTGAAAAGCCCTAATTTTCGGTAGTAGTGTCGGGTCCAAAACTGAAAAACCTCAGAATTGGATTATGTTTCGACAGAAAGATGTGCCCTAGGGAGGAGAATTATTCCACCCTACTTTCACTGAAAATATGTGGAGAGAGATCCACAAAATAGGAAGCCCTAGTTCCTGCAGCTGCACAGTGTCTTCTACTCACATTAGCTCTGATACCATGTTAGATTTTTAACATTAAGCTAGCATAACATTAGGATTTTTAACTGAGAGAACAACAAGCACAATAATCAAACACAAGAGACAATGAACACAGTGTTTTTCCTCGTGGAAACCATAAATGGAGAAAACTCTGCAACTTCCTCAGAGATAGAATCAGCACCAAAAGTAAAACCCCAAAACAGTAAGATGATCTCCCTACAACAGTAACCTCTTTCTTCCTTGCCCCAGTGTCTTTCTCTTCCTCAACTATGCGCTACAACCGAGTGTGGATGAGTGTGTGATAAATAAAGAGGCTAGCTCTCTATTTATACTAATTCACGACTTGACTAAACCCTACTAGGGCCGACCTCTCTAGGAGAGTCTAATAACCTTAGTGCCCCGGAACTGCGGGGAGTTTAACCCTTAGACAATAGGAGGGTTACCCACCTTGACTTGACATGACTTGTTTACATTATAGAAACTGCCGATAGGAACATCGGGGCATGACATGACTCAAGTATATTACAAATACATCTCGGAATAAACATCGGGTTACAATACATAAGAAATACAAGTGAATACATTCCGAAGTTACAATTACATCAACAGTAGCCACCTAAGCATTTTATTAATTTAAAAACGTTTTTTCTTGTCTTTGGTTACCAACCAAAGCAAGAATATATTATTCAGAAAATGCAAACTTGTGTGATGATCTAGGATGGGCGGGCTGGATGGGAAATCATAGGCATGAATAATGTCTTTAAACTTCTTCCCAAACTGGTAGGTGCTCGCGCAGGCTGCTTCTATCCATGACTGGATAGGGCTGATATACAAATCAGCATGATGAGGCAGGTTGACTACACCATCATACGGATCATCAAGGCTTACCGAATGATAACTCATTGTATAAGCCCTCTGCTGCTCCAAATCATAAGGAACCTCTATATGTGAAGATGATGGTTGAGATTGATCTTTTGTTATCTGCATCATATTTGACTCTTCGTGATACTGTTTCTGAATGTCTTTTGATTGATCCTGTGAAAACTCTGCATGCTCCTCTTCCATACTAAGGTTTTCCAAGGTATCAAGATCCACGCTTCCCTCCCTAGAGATATCAAAGATGGGCCTTTCTAAATCCATCCAATAGTCATCATGTCCATCTTTGTAAATGAAGGGGGAGTTTTCATCAATTATATCACATCCCTGGCTATATCCCTCCTCATAATCATAGTCGTCTTTTTCAGAAAAAAGGTCACAAGGTAATAAACCTTTCAAACTATAATCATTGTGTTCATGACAAATTTCATCATAAGTTTCACTATATGCTTCTGTAATGGTTTCTTCTTGAGGTAGATCTGATCATCTTCTTCACTAAGAGAATCCTGAGGACACTGTGAAACTTCCATGGAAACATAGCGGTCTTCGACAATATCTTCAATTAAGGGCTCTCCACATATTTCTTCAATGGGATCCTCATGGAGGGGCTCTTCTTTTAGGAGGAGTTGCTCAAGGGTGGAAAATCCAAAAATGTGTGTTCTTCACTCATCAAATGTTCATGCTGCTTGGAGGCTTCAAGATAAAGCTTTTCATCAGGAAGGAAATAAGCAAAGGCGTTTCTTAGGAATTTTTCCATATTTGTCCCATCAAAATATCACTGTATTAGAAAAATCCTAAAGAAGCTTGAGAGGGAGGTAATACATCTATCAGGAATATCCTTAAAAAATATAATAAGCATCCCCATTCAGAGAACTTGTAAACATCAGTATCATAATATCGTCATGAACAATGCCAAAGTCAGCCAAAACTTTAAGAAAAGCCATGATGTGTAATCTGCTTGAATAAACATTTCCATGACCATGAAATAATGGAAGGTGACCTGGTATACTCTCACCATAATGAGAGTTGGGAAAACCTGGGATGTTTTTGAAGTCGACGAGAAGAAGTAATTTGGAAATATGAGCACCAACTTCTTCATCATCCTTATTCAGCTAACTAAAGCATATATTAGGAATAACCATAGAATGTAACTTGTGTTGAATAGGTGAAGCTGTCAACTAATTTTACTTTTGTATGAGCTGGTCTACACACCATCAATCTCAACAAAATTATGAGAAAGCAGGGTTTTATCCCTTCAATGGAGTCGCCATGTGAAAAGAAAAATATGCATTTATAAATCTTTCACAAAAATTATTTTTTGCTTTTCTTTGTAAAAATAAAAACTGAAAAAAAGTCAGTGCAGTCACCAGATGAAAATTAAAGATCTAATCTAAACATTCATCAAACAAAGCAAAAACAAAAAAGAAGAAAACACAAGTCGTACTCGGGAATAAAAAGATTTATCCCCAGCAACGGCGCAAGAAAATGTTGTCGCTCTTGACCTGCATGCGTGTCAAAGCCCAAAATTAGGCACACCGGCCCAATGGCAACTGGGAAAAGAGCAGCCACTGTCACCACACTCCTCTCTTCCTCACTTCAGGTTGGCTCTTCTCCAACTCAAGGGGGGCTTCCCTAAGGTTAGGATCACTAAGGTCGGTGCAATGACGGACAAGGTGAAAGGAAGAGGTTTCGTTACAGAAATAGTTGTAGGATAGATGTAATTTGAGTGTTGATGGGAAAGAGGGAAAGATCAAACCTCACAAATGGACCAGTGCTGGAATACCTAAAGGGAGAAATGGAGTCAAAGGAGAACCCATGAGGGCCTTGTGTCAATGGTACAACTACTAGATTTGCTTCCTCCTAATTGCAGAAGATGCGCTATGCAAACAAACTAGATACTACACAATCAAACTTGATTAAATGTAAACATCAATACTTGTGTATGCACGCTTACAAAGGGAAAATGATAGCAATTGCTAGGATTTTCACCTTCCAATAGGATGATAGCATCTGTTTATGGTCTCCGACGCAAACATAGAAAAAAAAAGGCCTCTAGCAACAATCGCTCAACCATACAAGTTCATGCCACACATCACAGAGAGTGCTCAACTGAACAACCATGAAACCCAAAAATATATGTTTTCTATTAAGCTCTGGGGAAAAATCCTCCCAGTTTTTTCCATCGTGACAAATGGAGAAGGCTGGACTCTTATAGTCCAAAAAACTCTTCTCATATCATTTTTCAAAAAGGTAATAATAATAATAATAATAAAAAATGAGACAAAAGTGGAAAGAGGATCTTGATCCACTTTTTTCTCACCTCTCAAATAAATCCAATTTATTAAAAGGAACTCACTCTTAAGCTAAATGTTTCCACCCAAAAGTGGTCAACCGAAAGCAATCAGATCAATAAGACTGTGTGGCTATTTCCACGTGGGATCCCACAAACCATAACTTTCAGTGACTAAGTGAAGACTTTATGTTTTTAATATGTTGAAAAACCTGCTAAATGAAAAAATCAATTTTGATCTCTTGTTAATGAGTTGCAGATGGAGATGAAATGCGGGTCCATAGGTGGTGCACTAGCTACTCCCGAAAACTCCATGTAATCAACGTAGCTAATCCCACAATTGAAGAATCGACTGCCAATCAAAATGCAAGATTACGATTTGACCAATTCAGACTGCTGTTGTGGTAAACTTCATCTTTCTACAGTGTTGTTTGATGAAACCGAAGCTTTGGTACAAATGTTAACAAGAACTCGAAAACTCTATACAAATGGCCGTCGATTTGATAAGTCAACCTGTCAAATGAGTTGTTGGCTGCCACAAATGTGTGGATTTCTCCACCACTTTCTTTGCTGCGTCAGGCTTTGGCGTTTGAGCTTTAACTGTGGGTGACTTTAGTATCGACACCAAATAACTATGAGAAAAAGAAAACAACAAGGCAGACATGGGACGAAGCGCCACAACTCAGCTGAACTGAAAGTCGTATGGATGCTGTTCCAGAAATATATGTTCAGTGAGACACTCCCGACGGATGTCAAGCAATTGCAATCTGGTGACAACTAATAGTTTTCTGATGCCATGTTACCACAGACACCCCAAACATTCATGTCTCGATTCAATCACGTAAAATAAAAAATTTGAGCAGATGGATCTTCACGGATCTTCATGCTACAGCCACCAATGACTCACCGGCTGCCTCCAATGCTTTAGAGAGAATACTGCTGAGTGGCTACCACACGAAATGTTGAATTCGATGGACTCCATCGGCAACAAAGAGGATGCTTTCACTTGACAAATAGATCTTTGTTAGATTGGCTGCTATCTCAATCTCATAACTAAGGCTTTGGTGAATGCGCCATCTTCCAACTAAAATTGCAGCAACTCTCACCATCTCGGTAATTTCTACGATCAACGCCGACCTTGACACTTGAGCTGAGAAAACACCCCTTCCAAATCAAAACTTTTGGTGAACTGGTGGCTGAGTGGTAGCAGCTGCGATGAGGAAAGGAAGAGACCTTGACCCTCATCTTTATTTTTCTGGGTTTTATTTATTTTTCTTTATTTGGTCAAGCATGCATTAGCAGAGATGCCTTTGTGATATGCTAGTGGCAATGATAAATGGTCGGGTTTTATGGTGAAATCATTCTCTTCTTGGAGAGGTTGCCAAACTGTAGTCTACCCCTTTTATTGCCTAGTCATTTTGAAAGGCAACTGCAATTCTGTTTGGTCAAATCTGTCACAGCTAGCGATTAGAGAAATCATACGAAATTTTTGAACACACAGTGTTGCATATACACCAACTAAAAGCTTCAAATTACAGTAGCTTGTTTGTTGCATCCTCATCAGAAAATATTTAAAACATGACAACCTATGATTGTAGTCTTATCCAACCTGCATCACTCCATGCTATTGAAAAAATTATACCCAAAAATCGACTATTTTGTTGTGTTTGCAAGAGGACTGTATTTCCACTGAAGATAACCCTGAGTAGTAACTGATGTGCAAAAAGACATCTTCCTTGTTGCTCTGTGGACACCCCTGCCAAAGTGGGGTGGTAACAGACTTTGAAAAGGCACACAAGTTAGAGATCGCAAAAAGTAATAAAGCATTATCCAACAATTCCAAAGAAATTTTTAGATTAAAGAACCATATTAAGACGTTAGTCATGAAAATTAAGAAGTTGAAAAATAGTCGGAAGGCAGAACACTCTACATAAGATATTGAAGGAAAACTTGTAGACAAGCAGGAAGAAAATAGTTGCATCATAAATCATAACGAAGATATTAAGGAACAACTTAAGAAGTCCGAAGATGGCAGGAAGTTGCAAGTAGAATTGATTAAGAAGTTTCAAAATGACAACATGCTGTTAGAAAACAAGTTGGAAAAGATACAAAACGAAACATTAAAACCTCAAGGGATGAAATTACAACTCTAGTTGAAATCAATGCTCAAAAGACAACACTCGTTAAAGAAAATGACATTGTGAAAACTCTCTATCGACACCCCAATCATAAAAACCGATATCCTAAAAAGGGGGAAATGTCGAAAGATAATGGTACTAATGTGATCAAAGTTCTTGCCAACTGATCAGTAGGGAATCCCAATAGTCAAGAACAAATCAATTTGGGATAGATTGATCCGTCAATATATCAGAAGTTATGCTCTACACTTAGAAGTTCATATCAACATGTTTCATCAGCTACGACGTCACAAGGAATGATGCGACAACATTATAAGGCTTCGAGGACAAAACTTTTCTAAGAGAGAGGCAATATTATGAACATAATAAGTAATAATAAAATAATAAAATAATTAATAGTTAGGATGATTAAGAGACACCTCATTTGGGTAAATAGTCACCATGAGGACCTATTTATATTGGTCCCTTATCATTGGAAATATCAATATTTAAATTTATCTTATTCATGGCTTATTTAATATTCCAAGTATTTTGGTAATATTTTGTGTGAGCGAACTATTGTTCGACTCATCTGTTTGCAATGGATCATACATTGGAGCATGATAGACTAAACTCGCTCAACTTGAGATCAATCTACATAGAGTTAGGGCCTTCAGAGGTCCGACCTTTGGGAGATAGAGGTATACCTACCTCACACTCTGCTTCTTAAATGATTTTGCCTCAAATTGAAACACTGGTCATGGGCGAGGTTGGCTTTTAGAGGCGAGGTTGGCTTTTAGAGGCCTCTCGACTTATCTAGTCGATGACCATCTCCCTAGAGAACCATCCCCCCTTTCGGTACTCTTTAAATGCATTGGTCCATCTACGGTCAACTTGACAAGAGTTGAATCATGCCATCCGAGAGGACATCTACAGACTATACATCCAGGTTTTGTGGACCTCACACCTGGAAACCCTGGGCCCAAAGATGTCTTCCTACCTATAGCACTTCTGAGAGTTGTAGTATGGCATCATCATCCACCCTCGATACACATGTTGACATTGGATGCACTAACCAAGATCCCTCTGGCCAACATTGGGTTGGATCTAACATACTTCGGGAGGAGATTGATCTCTATATTCTTCGACCATATCAGATCTGCCAGATCTGCCACTTATAGGAGTTGAAGATGAAGATAGAGGTACACCTGATTTTCAGGTGCCCTTTCTACTACGAGATTTGTAGTTCCTACTTTAAACTACTTATTGTGAGTTTTGTAGTAAAACAAAACTCACAATTTCTTCTCTAATACAACGCAAAGCACATCTATTTTATCGATAACCTAGATTATTGAAAGTACCTAAAATAGAAGAAAGTCGAGAAACTTACCTGGAAATGAAGTAAGAAAAAATTGACTTACAAGAGTGTACAGCAGGCCCATACGACCACTAATAGTAGCAATGACAGGCAACAAAGTGTGGGGGATGACTCTCCACCCAACCTACTGTTACCGTCAAATTCGCACCTCGAGTCACGTGGTAGAAATCTTCAAGCGACTTGGTGAAACCTTGGGGGCAAGCCAGAGCCAAGTGTTGTCATCTAATCCTTGGCTCCTTCGTCAAGGCTAATTCCTAGCAAAGTCAAGGGGGGTGGTCTTTAATAAAAAAATCTGTGGTTAATCTAAGAAAGAAAGAAACAATAATCTAGGAGCTAAAATGATATGAATAAAATGTTAGAATAGACTCTTGCAAATGAAATTATATCAACAACATTTAAAGATTAAACATCATTCACGACATTATAGAATTGATTTATACATGAAATAAAAGTGTTGACCAATGTCGGTGAATATGGAGTGCTCCTGTTGTCTTGTTCAAAATTTTAGGTTTATTAATGATTGGATTAAGGAGTGGGTAAATTGTGGATTTGGCTCAATAAGGCAAGCTCTTTTGTTGAATTTTAGCATTAGCATATAACCTAAAATTTTTGCAGATAAACTGAAAAAAATAACAAGTGCAGTAAAAACACATTCATCACATCAACACAATGGGCACAAGAGTTTTCACTAGGGAAACCTTCAAAGGACAAAAACCCCAAAAAGCATTGGTAGCTTATCTCGTAAATGAGATGACTTAGGAATTTCTTCAAAAAGTTCCTCAAACCCAGATTTGGGTTTTAACCACAGTAAAAAATCAGACTGATAATTTCAAACCCTAGATCCACAATTTCCAGATTTACAAAAATTGCCCAATTTAGGGCTTTATCAGAAAAACAATTTTTTCTTTCTTGCCTGAGAAAAAATCACAGGCTGCTTGTTCAGATTTGATTGTCACCGACAGTTCGTACTGTGCTGCTATACGGCCGTACGGATCTGCCCAAAAACCTATCTGGCTGCCCGATCTATCCTTTTGCATGCCCGATCTGTCCTTCTACCTGCACGATTTGTCCTTCTCCTTGCTTGGCTGCGCTGTACAGGCTTGGTGCTGCTTGGTAGCCTGTCTAAACCCTCATGGGGTGGCCCGTGGGTTGCCCTGAAGGCTGTGCAGCCACGGGCTGCTACAACACCCTCATGGGTGAGCCTTGTGGGCTGCCCGTAGGTGCTGGTGGCTCATGGCAGCCCCAAGGGTCAGCTACACGACTACCCGAGGGTGCCTAAAGAGCCTCGACCCTCATGGGTTAGGCTGCTCGAAAAAGAAAGGAGCAGTGCCCCTGCCCAAAACATAAGAAACAAACAGCTTGTGAGAAGAGAAGTGGGTTGCCTGAACTACCCGGAAAAATTGGAGAAGGTTGTTAAAGGTGACTGTAAAAAATTGCTGAATAAAACCTAGCTGAGGGTTTGCTGAAGATGCCCTAGTTGAGGCAAGAAAACAATCTTCTTCAGTAAATAGAAGCTACACCTGTGACAACAAACTTGTGTGTAATAATGAGAAGACTTGATCTTCTTTTATAGCCTTCATTCACTTGTTAAGTGGGCCAAAATTAGAAAAGATAAAATCATAATATTTTAATCTTTTCCTAATTTCACTTTTACCTTCTTACCAAAAAGGTCTTTTTTTTTTTATCTTTGACTTTTACAAAAAGTCCTTATTTAATTTTGATTTTTGACTTTGGCCTTTTTCTAAGTGCCCCTGTGGTCATTACCTATGGTCCTTTTTGATTCGAAAAGTACATCATCATAAACCAAGAGAGTTACTAATGCTTTTATCTCACACTCTGTGTGACACCTAGATCTGGTACTAGGGTAACTTAACCAAGGGTAGCTAATCCTTGGAGAAGTACACAAAGCCCATAGATCAAGGGTCAGAGTGCCACACATGCCTAGACCTAGTCTAGGGCTTACAGTGCCTTCTTGGGAACAGGCCAGGTGCCTCCATTCTCCTACCAGTACTAGACTGGTCTACATCGTGGTCTCGGACCAGATGTCTACTCAACACTAGGTTGAGTCTACCCAGGGCAGAGCTGGGTCTATATCATGGTCCCAGACTAGATATCTACCATTCAACAGAATGGTCACTCAACACTGGGTTGAGTCTTCACTGTGGTCCCGGACCAGGTGGTCCCATTCTCCTAAGAGAAAGGCTCTCAATGCTGCTCAGAAAAATAAACACTTAGCCATAACCATAAGAGAAGGGAATTGAGTGCTAAAGTAGCTTTATCAAGTGTCCAACGGGGGGAGTCATAACCTGCTTGGAGTAGCCCCCTGACTCTATGGTAGTCACTCTTTGCAGCCTCACGAATTCTCAAGAATAGGCTTATATAGATTTCCCTTTTATTCTAGTCACTCATATCTCTTTTTGGTGCAACTAACTAATCAGAGAAGCTACAACGTTGCAGAGCATATGACGAAGGAGCCTTGGCTTATTTTATTAAAGTCAAATGTGAAGTTGTTTAAACAATTCACTATTGAAAATCCCTTTTCTCCTTTCGGGTAATTTGGGAATGCACAGGCAGGTTCATTTTATTTGCAAAATAAATGAGATAGCGTAAGAAAAGAACAAAAGCAAAGAGCGAAATGTTTTCTAATTAATCCTACCTACGAATCTCTTTTCGATGCCTCTTACTCGAGCAAGCTCTTTTGATAGACTCTATAACTCAAGAAAGCGTAGGAGTTAGTAGTTCTTTTCTTGATTTTGCATAAAATAAAAAAGGAAACAAAAAGCGACTAATCTAACAAGTCACACCAAAAAAGGAGAGACGACACAGATCCCCAAATGGGGATGGGGTGTGAGCCAAGTCATCGGACTTGGCGCTTTTCAAGGATAAAATTAGAATTTGGGCGAATTTCAAGGCATGCTGAATTTAATCGTGAAGTTCGCCAGCAAAATTCGATTGGAAAACTAGAAAACGGGAAACCCTAGCTCATATCTCCTGGCATTGCCATCCTCGGACGTCGCCTCTACTCTGCTTGTCTTCTCAGTCACCTGTCACTGCTCGCCGCTTCCATTGTCTAGACTCGAACTCGGTTTTCGCCTACAGTCTATTGCGTGTGCCTGACCCTCGCCCTCCATTGTTGGTGGACTCGAACAAAAATTTGAACCAAAAGAGTCGTGACCCATATCGTGATGAATACAATTGAAGTATATTGTGTGACCCATACAACTAAAGAATGTCGTGACCCATACCATAAGTCGTGAACCATATTGCATATAGCTGAATGTAATTAATATGAAACCCAATGTTTAATGAAGAACACTTTGAAACTATATTACGCTTAATTATCATGGGACAATTTCATTTTTATGATGTGCTTAATGAAAATGCTAAATTTTATCAAAAAATTTCATATACGATATAGTTGGTATCGACTATAGTTTCATTTTTATCAAAAATTTCATATATAATATAGTTGGTATGTACTATAGTTTCATTTTTATGATATGGTTAATGGACATATTAAATTTTATTAAATTTTTTCATATATATAAATATATATATTTTAATTTTGTAGCCTCTCGAATTTAATGCTGAATTTTATCACCAAAATTTTGATTGCTGATTTTTTTGCGGAATTTCAAGGTCGTTGAACTCGAACATGAATTTGAACTAGGTGACTTAGGGTGTGAGCGCTTTGGCAGCCCACTCGCTCTCTTTATTATGATGGTTATCTTTTTTTTTGGGATACTTGTGATCTTGAAAAGCGAGATCAATGAGTTTACAAATCTTTATTCGAAAATGTGAATGGAGAGAAAGGGAATGAAGGGAAGGGGAAGGTAAGAGGTCCTCGATTCACTTAAAACTTCAATTTTTCAGGCAGCATGCCTCTCCACCCGTCCTTCAATAGACAAAAAACAACAAACAAAGTTGATTAGAAAATGGACCCAAACATTTTAAAGAGTGTTTGGGAAAATACTACAAAAATTACAATTTTTTTCTAAGTTAAAAAACTTAACTAAGATGCGAAAATAAAGCTTGCCTTCTTAGGATCTTTACTTGTTCTTTTGGAACAAGCAAAATAAAGCTCTAAGTTAGCCCAATATAAATCCTTTAAAGCAACCTAAACAATTTACTTTACCAAAAGCTTTAGATTAACTTTAAAGAACTTTGTGGAGAAGAAATTGCTTTTACTAGAACTAAACTTGAAATTATAAAACTTTTATGACTAATTTAGATCTAACAAGACTCAAATATACTTATAATTTTGCAAAAGATTATAGATTTAGAAGACAAGAAGGTTGAAGAGAAACAACTGTTGAATTCGGGCAATGGGGTCCTCAAAGTGGGGATCGAAGGCACTGGTTCTTCTTGAAATTTGTTTGAAGAAGTGAGAATGTCGACTTGGTCAACACGCTCTCCAAACTAGATATCTTGCAATCTTACATAAACTTGCACAAGAAGGATTAAATGCAACTTGGTGTAAACTACAATATAAACTTCACAAAACATGCATTTTACATTAAATGAACATGTCCTTCTAATGTATCTATTGCAACTTAACAGAAAAGCAATGGATAAATTGATCACACTACTTTACCTTACCAAGAAATACTTCTCCTTCCAAAGCCAGATATTAACCAGTTACCAAACATTTATAGCACAAGCATGTAAACAAAACAATTTTACCTCATAAGCTTACAAGAACATTATCATCCACACACGAAAGATCCACACCCTGATTTGCCTCCAAAGCCTTTATTCATTCAATAAAAAAACTTCTCGAAAGGTTACAATGCAATTGAGCAGAGGTTCCACCTTCTCATGCTCAACAATGGTGAAATTCCTTATTTAAATAGAAAACCAAGAGCCCAGGGGCGCAAATCCCAAGAGCGGGGCACACTTCATTAACTGGTAGTTGATTGAAGGTGATTGCAAGTTGGCATGGAGTTAACTGGTACTATTGGGAGTTGATTTGGAGTTGAACTGAGCCTAAACTCACATGGTAGATGCGCCACACACCCTTAGATGATGACAACACATTAATCAGGGATGCTCCCATCTTTGGAATGCACTTTCATTTGGAGTGGTTGCGCCACCTCTTTTTGACAACTCAAGAGCTCATCTAAATGTCCATTTAACTTGCGTTCTATTGCCAGTGAACTTGCAATTCAAGAGATTTTGTTCCCAACAAATTTCCATTAATTTAGGAATGTCGATTTTATCCATATTTTGTCCTTTTTCTCAATTAAATATATCTCTTTGCCATTTTCGAGTAATTTTTAGTTTTGGAGATAAATAATTACTTGAAAGTGGGTTTAGGGGTTAAGGGGTTGCTTTAAGTTAGGAAACGAGCACCCCCATGGCAAATTAAGCCCCTAGACGACACTTTTATGACTTTTACAAAATTTTAAATTAAAACATTAAGAAATCTTTGTTTTACAGGAACAAATTATTTTTTGAAAAAACAAACCTAGGGGGACCTAGCACATGTTCACATGACAGTAAAATAATGTTTAGCATGGTAATATACATTGCCACATGAACTTTAATAACCTCCCAAGGCTTAACAACCAAGATGACCATTCCAACTTTGGAGGAGTAGGTGAAAAACTCGAAAATTATAAGTCGTTTGTTCAACAACATATAATTAACAAGGAAAAAACACCTTGGAATACCCGGATTGATGCCTAAGTCCTTTACAAAAAGACATCATGCTAGTACATTTTATTACAGCTTCCCCATGGGGTATGAACATGTGGTAATAAAAAAAGGCCTTGGAAAGCTTGAATGGACTTCTGAACTCGGAACTGAACAAGTATTTTGTTCATCTTTGGCAGCTCACTTGAAAGTCAAACTAAGTGCAACCTAGTCGGTAACACCTACCTCCCAGCCAATCACTAAGAGCCCCCGAGTTGTCAATCAGTAAAGCTATGTCAAACATAATTCTTCTTTCCTCCCTCGGGATCAACTAGAGCTGAACTCCACTTCCCCTTAACTCCCAACCACCAACATGAATCCTCACAACCTACTTTGGAAATTAATCACTCACATGCAACCCTCTGATCCCCAAAACCCCTCCGTCCATAGGTAGAGAAGAACCCCCCATGAGGTCCTTCCACTCCCCTCAAAAACCCGTTTTCCATATTATTAAAATAAATTTCATTTGCATGGATGACACTTGTCAACCATGCACTAATCCCACTTTAGGATAATAAATTCCATTTTAACATTAAGTATGCACCTAATTATTATTTTATTTGCTTATTATATATCTATTATATGTGTATATCATAATGTAGCTAAATTATAATTAATTTGCTTGTTGGGGCATTACAAGATCAGAAGACACTACCACTGCCTCTATAGACACTTTGGGGGCTCCCTCTCTACTTTCTTCTGATATCAAGATCAAAGATGCCTAGCCCTCTTCATCAAGGAGATATTCAACCATAAATCGTAGTTCTTGCAGGCCCCACCCCACCATGGGACTACTAGGAGGATCACCTCATGCTTTCATGTTGCTCTATTAGATCAAGATAACAAGAGACGAGCATAGTTCCAGAGTTCTTTAGATCGTAGAGTGGTGAGACCTTGTGTTTTCCCTCAGCTTTCCCCCTCAAGAGATCATTGATATCTTTGAGACTAGTTTGGAGGTGTCAGAATAGACATCTGGCTACACATTCACATGGTGCAAGACAGATCATCTCTAGACAGACCTAGAGTGGGGTGCCTCTTGCTTGTCGGACTACCTCCCAACCCCATTTGAGCAGCCACATATCTACTTGGAGTTTCTTTCCTTCGACCTCGGATGGTAGGAGAGCAGGGCTCCCTCGATCCTACATTGCCCCAAGGATCATACAGCAGGATCCAACTATGGTGCCCGAGGACTTTGATTGCAAGCTAGTGCCCCAGTTGCCCCCCTCGCCCTTTGTCATTAGGCCCAGGAGACCTTGACATCATTGCTTTCATATTCAGATCTCTCTCTCTCTCTCTCTCTCTCTCTCTCTCTTTCTTTACTAGCACCGAGATGTTTCCAATCTTAGACATTTTCACTTTGTATCACCGCAGCTATGGCATTGTTGTATATACATATTTTGGTGCTGGCTAGATCTAGTGATTACTTTTCTTCACTTTATTTTTGCTTTCAGCATTTTCTAGGAGCCGCCTTTGCAGTCCCACATTGTATTCATACCAGATGTATCTTTTTCTGCCATTGACCTACCTTTGTGGTCATTCATTGGACATTAATAGAATTATCTTATCTTTTCTTATCTTAAAGTCAAACTAGGTCCATAGGGCTCAACTACATAAAGAACAATGGGTTTAATAATGGCGTGAAAGAGGAACAACTCGGTGCTCCACTATTTCCTTTACCTTTGGTTCTTATATTAATGTAAGTTTGTTTCTCTTTTACTTTAAATTTGTGATTCTTTCCTTTAAATTTGCACATTATTTCTTGGCAGGGTGAGGCTTTCTTATTGTGGTCCAGTGCAGTGAGGAAAGGTCCCTGTTTGGGGAATCACAGTGCTCTTAAAGGCAATATAAAAAAGTTTCATGCTATTCAATTGCAGCTTGAGGCTTCACTTTACGCTGCCAACCTTTGCAGGTAGTAGTTGTCAGAAATTACAGATTACTGCAATGACACCCCTTAATTATGAGAAATGACTACAATCATTTTTTTCTCTAAGATTACTCAAGTTAGAATGATCAAGTGTACTAAAAGGATATAAGTTGCAGATTGCATGGAATTACTCGCTTCTCCTTTTCTATATAATTCTGCATTATAGAATGAAAGAGCTGAAATCAGTATTGTATGTTGAATGAATGACTGAGTTTGGAGTTTATATAATATGTTTTTATTGTGCATTGTTATTGTAAAGGTACCATGGTGTGTATTACTATTGTTAAATTCTCTACCATCTGTTGATGGGGTTGCAAGATAGTCCAAGACATGACTACATCCATGCTTGAGTTGGACCATATACTGGAGTCATTATCCACAGATAAATTAAACAATTGCCCATAAGCAAGCAATGGATAAATGACAATACAGCTGTACTAGAATTGTCAGATTTTTGCTACCTTGCTACTGTCCTGATTCTTCTGAGGGGGATCTTCAACAAAATGTGAAGTTCACTTTTCTGTTAACTAGTTGGCTGTTGCATACAAATTAGGTTTGGTCCACAGCGCAACACTGAAAAGAGTTCCTCGTCGAACTTCTCAGTGATTGGTATTGAATCATTGATGATACAAGTAGGGTGCAGTACATGATGAAATCTAGCAGCTTCCTGTTTACTTGAGCTACATAATTGTTATGTGCCTAAACGTCCCCAAGAAATAAATGGGTATTGATGCTAATAGATGATTAGGTACTCAATAAATAAAAGTTAAATATTTGAAATAAACAGAAGATTGTCATTTGAGCAGTCAAACTCCAGATCTTTTGTGGGTATTTGTTGTGCAAGAGGGAGAGAGAGGGGAAATACATAGGAGGCTGCCACTTGTGTTGGCATGCTGAGGAAGAAAGGATTGCATGTCAGGCAGGCATAGGGTCTCCTAGCAGGGGTCTTCATGGGTGGGAATACATTGGAGGCTGCCACTTTTATTGTTGTGTTAAGGAAGAAAGGATTGCATGTTGGGTAGACAAAAGGGCTCCTTGCAGGTGTCTTCATGGGTGGTGAAGTTTGTGTTATGGACATAAATAACATGGATAAAAATAATAAATAAATAATAATAATAATAATAATAATGAAAAGATCTGTCTTATGGGAAAAGACATGACTATTAATGAAAGGGCACTCTGTCTAGACTCTATATATAACAGGCCCTCAGTTTTTATCTATCATCTCATATTTTATATTCATATATTCTTATTCAAGTATTATGTTATCCATATGGATTTCTTTATGATGTTCCAACTATTTTGGATGTGTGTAGTTCAAACCTAACTAATTCACTACGTTTGGTTTCAGAGCTAGTTCTTATTCTGGCCAGACCTTGTCTGATCAACATTTCAGAGTTTCTTTGAACCCCGGTCTTTGACCATATTTCTGGCCTCTGAATTTTGGCCCAATCATTTCAGAGATTCTCTGATTCTGGTATTTGACCACCAACAGGCCCCTTGGCTATCATTAAGTTCAAACTTGGTTTAAAGAAAAATGAGTTCTGTTGCAAAAACATAGAAGTCAAAGAAAACTTCACTGATGTTAGCTGCTTTCAGAAAAAAAATCTGCTGCAAAGAAACCTGAAAGAACATTAAAAAATAATCGTCAGAAAAATTTAGTGGACGCCGTCGATATTGTTTTGAAAGCGTTCAATTCCAGCATTGCCGCCTTTAATTGCAAGGTTACTAAAATATATATCGCTGGACAATTTGTAGTAAACAGGCTGGGGGTTCTGTACAGGTCTAAGTTGCACGAAACGGGAAACGGGGACGTGTAGGAAACGGGACCCCCCAAAATATAGGAAATGGGGAAACACGATATATATATATATATTTACAGATTAAATCCAACAAAATTAGAAATCATAGTTATAGTCGTAACATCACACACACACACACACACACACACACATATATATATATTTACAGATTAAATCCAACAAAATTAGAAATCATAGTCATAGTCATAACATCACATTTATGATTTTACTCATAATTTCATAAGTGATTCATCATTCCATAATGCAAGTAGTAATAACTAATATCCAAAAACAACACATTTTACCCATAAACGATTTCATAATGCAAGTGGAAATAGCCAAGAAAAGGCCTTCATAAATGAGGCTAAGCCGCTAATACATATATATCCAAAATCAGCCTTTATATAAGAGGCTACAAGTACAATGCTACATCAACATGAACAATGGACATATAAAGAAAACATGAGCTAAAGCCCAAAGACTAATAGTCATCATACTCGGGTTCATCTCCATACTCCTCCTGGAAAATAGAACAAGAATCACGTCCAATAGTGGATTGTTGAGTGGAAGAAGAAGGGCCAACTCCACTTCTAGGTTCCTCAATATTTAGGACAGCAAGAGAGATGTCCAAGTCAGAGGATTTTGGATTCACATCCCAGTCTTTAGAAGGCCCACTGCTATATTCCAGACCCCTATGAGATGCAAGGAAGGTTGGAGTGCACATAAACAAGATCCTCAGCCTTCTGTGAACCCAACCTATTGCGCTTCATAGAATGAATAAAACCATAGGTGCTCCAATTCCTTTCTTCCAATGAAGTTAAGCTGCAGGGAATCACTCCTCCCCTTGACGAATCGCTCTTGATTCGTTCTTCGGGAGGAATCGCTCCTGGAATCGTGATTCCTCATGGATTCCTCCTAGGGAGCATTTTTTGGAATTGCGATTCTGGCCAAAAAAAATCGCTCCCTGCTTTTTTCGGAATCGTCGAGGGAGCAATTCCGAAGGGAAAAAAACGCTCTCGAAATCGCTCCCTAAGCGA
Source organism: Pseudotsuga menziesii (assembly GCA_001517045.1). Taxonomy (NCBI): domain Eukaryota; kingdom Viridiplantae; phylum Streptophyta; class Pinopsida; order Pinales; family Pinaceae; genus Pseudotsuga; species Pseudotsuga menziesii. Next base: position 106,780 of record LPNX010523067.1, on the reverse strand, counting down.
TTCCGTGTCATGCATTTTTTTTTTCTTATTTTTTTTTTGCAAAAAAAAGTTTTTTGATGCTTTCCTAGGGTTTAATTAGTGTTTATAAACACTATTGGCCACCATTTGGAATCATTCTATTCCTCATTTGCTTGTTTTCATTTTTCTTGTTAGGGCTTTGAGTGGCTTTGCAAGTTGTTTGAGAGCAAATTTGTAGGAGCTTGGAAGAGAGATTGGAGGGGAGATTGAAAGCTTCTATTTGTGAGAGCTTGGAAGGAAGATTGAAGGCTTCCATAGAGACATTCAACCATCCTTGAAGAGCTAAAGAGGTAGGCTCTAAAAACCCAATCTTTGTTTGTTTTTGAAAAAAAATATTTCACTATGTTAAAATTTTAAATCTTGTATGTGTTTTTTTCCTACCCTTTCCAATTTCTTCTTCTCCATCATTCTATTGTAGGAAAGAAGTGATTCTCATATTGAATCAACAAGCATGATGGGTATGTGGTTGGTTCCGATTCTTCTCATGATGGTGGTGGTGGGAAGTAGATTTGGTGGTGGCAATGATGAGGATGAAGAGATAGGGAGTTGCACATACCATGGAGAGGAGGAGGAGGAGGAGGAGGAGGAGATTGAGAGTGATGAGGGGCAAAAAAAAGACACAACACCTTTGTGGAAATATGTGACAAGGCTTGAGGGAGGGAGAGGGGGTGCAACCACAAAGTTTACATGCCTCCATTGTAATAAAACTTACATAGGTTCATATACCCATGTGAGAAAGCATTTGTGTGGGAATCATTGTATCAAGGGTTGAATCTGAACCCCCATAGAGAATCATTGTATCAAGGGTTGAATCTGAATCCCCACAGAGAATGTTTAGTGGTGAATCTGGATCATCATCCACCCATGCTAGTGGATTCTCGCCTATGTGAAAAACATTATCAGATTTCCCTGACCTTGGTTGCAGAGATGATGTGGATTCAAAAGTTTACAGGTTTCTCTATGCATGTGGTGTGCCATTCAATGTTCTTTGCTCACCCTATTGGCATGAAATGGTACAAGCCATCAATGGTGCCCCTAAAGGATAAGGAGCCCTGGGCATGACAAAGCTAGAATCGTGGGACTTGACATATGGAAAGAGCCAAAATCAATAGTGCTCTTGGAAAGTTTATAAATGATTGGTCGTTATATGGGTATCATTGTATCTGATGGGTGGACAAATGTTAAAGGCAAGCCATTGATAAATATAATTGGTGTGTCTGCTAGTGGTGTGGTCTTCCTTTAAGCTCATGACTACTTAGATCGCTACAAGACTGGTATCAATATTGCACAACCTTTAATTGACAAAACGATTGGGCCATACAATGTCATTCAAGTCACCACAGATAATGTTGCTAATTGCAAGGCAGCAAGAGCAATCATTGAAGATAAGTATCCCAACATATTTTGGTTAGGGTGTTTGGTTCACACATTGAACCTTTTGATGCGTGATATTGTTAAGATGAAGGACCCTAGTTACCGATGGATTGGTGCATTGTACAAGAGAGGTAAGAAAATGATAAAATTTATCACCAATCATTGCATGGCCCTCCACATTTTTTGCAATCACTCTAGGTTGGAGCTATTGAAGATTGCAAATACTAGATTTGGTAGCTACTACCTCACCTTCAGGAGGCTTTTGAAGGTAAGAGAGGCATTGGCTAGTATGGTTTCAAGTGATTCATGGCAGGGATTGAAAGACAGAGTTGCAAGCGCATTTGATAGACATGACTTTCAGGATGTGGAGGACATCGTTCTTGATGGCCATTTCTGGACACAGGACCGGACTGAATTTGACAATCCCAAAACCTTGGATGAAGCCTTAAGAAAGGCAAGGCAGTGTTTTGGACAGTACAAACAAAGGAACAACCTCTCCAAGGTCTCGAAGGGTAAAGAACATGGAAAGTTCAACCAACGGAAGAAGGGCTTCCAACCCCCACCCTTCAGGAACATGCCAAGGAATCCACAAGGAAATTCCTACAGTACAAATGAACAACTTCCACAGAAGAACTGTAAATCTGTGAACCTTGGACCTAAGGGGACTGTTGGAGCCCCTAAAGAACCTCTAAAGTGTTGGGAATGTGGAGAGCCCCACTTGCGAAGGAACTGCTCACGCTACAACCAAACTAATGAGGCTGTTCACAACCTGCAAGAAGCTTCCACTGTTGGGGAAGTTGGGAAAAATTACCACCAGATTAATGCAGCCCTGGAGAATCGACAAGCAGACTATCAATCTGCAATTGTGGAGATTGAAGGTTCTATCTCTCACTGAAATCTTTCTATACTAATTGATTCAGGGGCTACCTTAAGTTACATCACTCCCAAAGTGATGGAGGACTGCTAGCTCGCCAAGGTAAGGCATGCGAAATCCTGGTCAGTCCCACTGGCCATTGGAGCAAGGAGAAAGGTAATTGAGTTTATTGTTGATTGTGAAGTTAAAATAATGGATCATGTGACTAGGATTAATCTAAATGTTTTGCCTTTAGGGTCATATGATATGATTATTGGCATGGATTGGTTAGCAAAGTACAAAGTAATATTGAATTGTTTTGATAAAACCTTTACTTATGTGGATGAGAATTAAATTGTTAGGAAGGTAGAAGGTGTCATTAAAGCTGTCTCCTTAAGGCAAATCTCGGCCATGCAATTAAAGAAGTGTATGAGAAAGGGATGTAAGCTGTATGCAGTGCGGGTCGCTGACCTTCTTCTTAATGAAGGTCAAACACAGGGAAAAGACCACCCAGTCTTAAATAAGTTTATGGATGTATTTCCAAAAGAGATACTAGGACTACACCCTCAATGAGAAATAGATTTCTCCATTGAGATTGTGCTTGGGTCTGCACCGGTATCTAAGATACCTTATCGTATGAGCATCCCTGAGTTAACTGAATTGAAAATTCAGTTACAAGAACTGCTAGATAATGGTTACATCAGACCCAGTGTGTCTCCTTGGGGAGCACCGGTTTTATTTGTTAAGAAAAGGGATGGGACTCTAAGGCTTTGCATAGATTACAGACAGCTGAATAAAGTAACCATCAAGAACAAGTATCCTCTGCCTCAGATTAATGATCTGTTTGATCAAGTGGGGGGAACCAAAATTTTCTCCAAGTTGGATTTGCGGTCTGGTTATCACCAGATCAGGATTGAAGAAGATGTAAGTAAAACAACCTTCGAGGCCCATTATGGGCACTACGAATTCGTAGTAATTCCTTTCGGCTTAACCAATGCCCCTACTGCATTCATGTGCATGATGAATAGTATTTTCAACAAGTACCTGGCCCAGTTTGTGTTGATATTTCTTGATGACATCCTAATCTACTCTAAGATGGAAGAACACCAACAACACCTGGAAATTGTGCTACAGACCTTGAGAGAGCATCAATTGTATGCTAAGTTCGAGAAGTGTGAATTCTTTAAGAACGAAATTCAGTACCTAGGTCATGTCATCTCAGAAAACGGGATCGTGGTAGATCCACAAAAGATCAAGGCTATTTCAGAATGGCTTGTGCCTAAGGATGTCGTTGACATTCGGTCCTTCATGGGACTCACCGGTTACTACGGACGATTCATCTAAGGATTCTCAAAGATAGCCTATCCCATTACTTCCTTGCAAAAGTAAGGAAGAAAGTTTGTGTGGTCCTTGAAGTGTCAGGAGAGCTTTGAAAATCTAAAAAGATTGTTAACCATGGCTCCAATCTTGAAGGTGGTTGACCTCTATAAAGACTACACAGTCTGTATGGACGCTAGTAAGGAAGGATTGGGGGGAGTATTATCTTAAGAAGGGAATGTGGTATGCTATGAATCTCGCAAATTGAAAGAGCATGAACGAAATTATGTAGTGCATGATCTGGAATTGGCAGCAGTAGTGCATACCTTAAGAATGTGGCGCCGCTACTTGTTAGGGAAAAGGTTCCTTTTATTAACAGACAACACCTGTGTAAAGAATATGTTTACACAACTAGGGCTCAATGCCAGACAAACAAGATGGATGGCCTTCTTAAGTGAATTTGATTTTGAAGTAAATCATATCAAGGGTAAGGAAAATAGGGTGGCTAATGCACTCAGTCGATGAGCTCATGAAGTATGTGAGATTACTATGAGCCAACCAGAAAGTGATATGATGAGAAGAATAGAAACAAGCAACATCCATGATGCTAAATATGAAAATTTACTGAATAAATTAGTGAAGGATAAGGTAAACTTGAATGGGACAGAATTCAAAGTAGACCAGAAAGGGTTAATTTGGTTTAAAAGGAGAATATACATGCTTAACGTTGTAGATTTAAAATTGTTTGTTCTAAATGAAATGCACAGACCTCCTTATGCAGGGCACCCTGGTTACCAAAAGATGATCACAACCCCGAGAAAACAATTCTTTTGGCCCAAATTAAAGGCATATTTAGTTGATTATTTGTCTAAATGTTTGGAATGTCAACAGGTGAAGGCTGAACATCAACATGGTTTGTTACAAACTTTGCCAATTCCTGAATGGAAATGGGAGGTAATATCTTTGGATTTTATCACAGGTTTGCCATTAACTCAAAAACATGATTCAATTATGGTTGTAGTAGATAAGTTAAGCAAGTTTGCTCATTTTATACCTGTGAAATCGACTTATAAGGCTGTCAATGTTGCAAAAATATTCTTGAAGGAAATATTTCGACTTCATGGAGTACCAAAGATGTTAGTTTTTGACCAGGATGTCAAGTTTACATCAAACTTTTGGAAATCATTGTTTGCAGGGTTAGAAACCAAGATAATTTTCAGCACTAGCTACCACCCTGAAACAGATGGACAAACAGAACGAACAAACCAAGTCATGAAGACATGCTGAGGATGTATGTCATGGAAAGGCCCACTAAGTGGGAAGACTATTTGCACCTTGTAGCGTTTGCATACAATAATGGTTATCAGGCTTCAACCAAGATGAGCCCATTCGAAATCTTGCATGGAAAAAGGTGTGTCACCCCTGTTAGCCGGGATAGTCTTGTGGATCGTCTGACAGTAGGAACTGAAATGTTGCAAGACATGGAACAAACTATTCGAAAGGTACAAAAGAACTTGAAGGTGGCGCAGGATTGGCAAACGAGTTATGCTGACTTGAAGAGGCAGCATAAAGAATTTTCGGTCGGAGATCATGTTTACCTTCGAGTCAAGCCCAAAAAGAGCTCCCTGAAATTGGGAAGTTGTACCAAATTAGCACCACGGTTTTGCGAACCCTTTCAAATCTTCAAAAGGATTGGGACCCGTGGCATACAAACTTGCTCTTCTCGCACACTTAAGAATTCATAATGTTTTTCTTATTTCATTGCTGAAGAAATATATACATGATTCCACTCATATCATTGACTAGAATGTGGTACAGGTGGAACCAGAAGGAGAATTTCAAGTGGGACCTCTGCGCATTCTGGACAGGAAAGAAACAATACTTCAGAACCAGGCCGTCGCTTGGGTTATGGTACAATGGAAGCACTTTAGCTCGGAGGAGGTGACTTGGGAACTTGAGGAAGATGTGCGAGAGAAGTACCCAGGTTTATTTCCAAAAGATGCGGAGGAAGACTAAGAACATTGAGGATAGTGTTGCAATAAGGGGGTGTGGATGTAATATCCCCCGATTTATGAACATTATTTGTAATATTTAATTTCGACTGTATTTTGATGAGTTTGGCTGATTGCAAAATATGTCCAAACGGTCCCTAGAGGACAACTGTAACCACTACATTTTTTGCCTTTAATGAAAAATCAGACTGAAAGGGAGACGTAGAGCAGTAAACCTCAGGGAAGTACATTAGGCGTCGGACAGACTCGGGAGAAATTAGGGCACATTGGTTTACGGGGATTCAACGATGAATGGACCGTAGTTGCAAAACGAGATTGGACAAACCTTGGAGAGATAAGGGAACACAGTGGTTGACGAGGATTGATTGGGAAATGGACCGTAGTTGCAAAGTAAGACCTAGGAAACCAAACTATAAGGGAGCATATGCTGCTGAGTATGCTGGGAAAGAAAGAACTCTTGCTGTGTGAGCGCTCTGTGTTAGGCAAGAGTTGAGAGAAATACTTTGAGAGAAATACTTGCTGCGTGAGCACTCTGTGTTAGGCAAGTGATTTCTGCCTGAAAAACTGAACTGAGGCTAGCTGTCTCTGCTCTTAGCACACATAGTTTAGCTTGGGGGTGATTGAGGACAGAGCAGAACTGTGCCTAATCTATGGTTGGGTGGAACGTGGCTGTTCCCCTTTCATTGCGGCTCGTGTTACAAACATGATCCATTATTGGGTTTTGCTTTCTGCAAATCTATTGAGTTCAAGGTATGTTTGTACATGTGTTAATATTTGTTCAATATTAATGAAATGATAAATACCAGTTTTACGTTTATTGATGAAAATGTTGCTTATGAGCTGGTGAATACTCACACTTTCTTTTGAATGATTGAGATATGTATTTGGTAATATGGTTGCTCAAATGGGATAATGTGGTTTCTGTAAAGAGTTACTAAGATGCTGTATGGTTCTTTGTTAAAGCCAGTCTAAGGGACCCCTGGTAGGGAAGCCATTGTGCTTTCTTGGGTTTAGCCCTTTTCCTGTTAGTGAAGCCCCTGTATAACACCTTAAATTCTTAAGGGAGGGTAAAACTGTGTAGGGGAGCTTGGCTGCTGAAGTTCTTAGGTGCTGGCCACTGTACACCACCAAAATACTTAAGCCTGAGTTGTCTAAGTAAATCACTCGGCTTAAGCCGTGAGTCAATTGAGGGTTGGAAACTTCTTAGTCTTGCCAAGAAAACACAGAGAAGTTAGGTGAAAAACCTTGGGCCGGAAGGCCTGCGGAAGTCTAAAGGAAGTAAAAAACTCCTAACGAAGGGGGTGTTTCTGCAACTCGCAATCCGCAATCCGCATTGCGGAAGCAGAAACAGGGTCAAAAACATAACGAATATAAGGACTTCTGCAATTCGCAATCCGCATTGCGGAAAGTGGAAAGTGGAAAGTCAAACTGTAAAATATTTAAGTGTTTCCGCAATCTGCATTGCGGAATGCAAAAAGCGGCAAAAAAGCAGTTAAAATGTAATGAATATATGGGATTTTCCGCAATCCGCATTGCGGAATGCGGAAAGCGGAAAGTAAGAGAGAAATACAAAGCAAATATGGGATTCCCGCAATCCGCATTGTGGAATGCGGAAAGCAGAAAGTGGAAGCAAATATAAAGAAAATATGGGCTTTCCGCAATGCACATTGCGGAAAACGGAAAGTGGAAGTTAAATTTAAAAAGATTGAAGGGTTTCTGCAATCCGCATTGGAGAAGGCGGAAAGCAGAGGGAAAAACTTATAAAATAGATGGGCTTTCGCAATCCGCAATCCGCATTGTGGAATGTGGAAGAGGAAAGGAAAATTGTTAAAATATACAGGTTTCCACAATTCGCATTCCGCCTTGCGGAAAGCAGAAAACGGAAGGAGTAATTTATAAAGAGTCAAGAACTTTCGCAATCCGCAATCCGCATTACGGAAGCGGAATTGCGGAAGGGTGAGATTATAAAGAAATTAAGCGTTTTTCCGCTATCTGCAATTTGCTTTGCGGAAGCGGAATTGCGGAAGGGAATGTTGGTTGCGGAAGGGAGTTTTGTTGCAGAAAATAATTAAGCTTAAGAATGAATGAAATAAGAAGGTTCATAGTCCATGTTTTTTGTGAAAGATTTTTTATTTATTTTATATGCGTGTTAGTAGGTTATATGGGTGTGTTACATCCTTGAAGAAAGTTATCACTTCAATCATTACAAACATCAGTATGAATGCTTATCTATTTGTGAAATGATGGCCAAAAGGCTAATGAAATGAAATGCAAATACCCTAGATGAAAGTTGCAAATAGTTGTGCTTTTTAGCACATGTAAAATCGTAAGAGGGTTACAAATAAAATCAAAGGCCAAATAAAAGCAGTGGTTAAATAGATGCTAAATCCAAAGACTATTGGCCATGTTATGTAATGATAAATTCCTCACGGAGCCCACAAGTTTGGATGTGAGATGGAGTAAGGGACAACTAATTCTAAGTGTCCCCTAAGATCTGTTATACTACAGTTACTTGTGTACTTAATGCAAGAATCCTAGAAAAGATACTCATGAAGCATGAATTAGGCTTGGATGTGAGTCGAAGGAAACATGTTAAAGTCTATTGATAACCTTCTAAGCACTCTACCCATATGTGAGACACCCCCATTCCCTATTTTCCTTTGTCCTTCATATGTCTAAGTGGATTCCCTGGTCCCTTGTACTCTGAAAGATCACTATGTCGAGGTCAATAAGTTGAACTCCCTTGGCTTTGCCTTGTTTCATTCCACCTCACCCACTGTATTTGTTTGTTTAAGTTTGCAAGTGATCATATATAAAGGACTTCATAAAAAAACATTTATTGCGCCGAGAGGTGCTCTATAGCCCAGTATGGGGGAGATCTTGTAACGTTCTGTAACATTCCTCATGTAAATGTCGGCTATAAATATTATGAGGGATATTATGAGGGAGATATTGTAAAGTTATTGCGCCGAGAGGCGCTTTAGAGCCCAGTATGGGGGAGATCTTGTAACGTTCCGTAACGTTCCTCATGTAAATGTCGGCTATAAATATTATGAGGGAGATGTTGTAACGTTATGTAACATTCCTCATGTAAATGTTGGGATATTATGATGGAGATGTTGTAACGTTATGTAATGTTCCTCATGTAAATGTCGGCTATAAATATTATTTCTGATTATGAGGAAGATGTTGTAACGTTATGTAATGTTCCTCATAAAAAGGTCGGTTATAAATATTTACTTTTTACCTATTAGATATTTATTATCGGCTATGAAATGCAGAAGCCTCATGTAAAGTTGTAATGTTTGTAATGTAGGCTATAAACACTAAATAATAGAAAATTAAAATTAAAATTAAAAGCTTCTGAATTGACATATTTATCTGTATATCCCTATTCCTATTTCATCCAAACTCCCTTGGATGAGTGGAATCTCCAATCAAGGTAATTTCATGCAAACTTCCTTTGATACCCATTGGATTGGATGAATGGAATCTCCAATCAATGTAAGCTTTGATGAGCTGCTACAAACTTCCAAACTCCCAACAGAAAAGCCATTTCAAATCAGCTACAAAGCCACCCTGCATGTCCAACTAGCTCGAAACCTAATATAGAGCGGTATTCGTGCTATTATGATAACAAAGACTGAACGTTTTTTGAAGTAAATATCTAGGATACAAGGGAGGTCACACATATGCACATTGGTTCCAAATGGGAGTTCAATCATTACCTCTTTCTGTATATATCCGATTGTTAACGATAAGGCCTTAAAGCGTTTCTAGAAGGGTTTAAACCAATCCGTTTATTTCAGTAAAGACTGTGAAAAGATTGCTGAAGCCCTTAATGTTTGCTCACTCACAGTATCATATGTGTCCAAAATGGATTTAGAGACTGGAAAATCTACAAATTTGGGAAATGATTCTTCAAACGCGTTGGTGAAAGAGAAGCTGCAATGGCTTGAACCGATTCAAAGGGTTCAGTCTATTGCTGAAAGTGGAATTAAAACATTACCAAGCATTTATATAAAACCAGAGACTGAGAGACCCCAAGCTCGAAATATAATCTCTTTTCACAAGGATATTCCGGTTATCATGGAATAGATTCTCAATTTCTCACGACTGCTATGCAAGTCAGTATAGAATTTTTTAAGCTTCCATTAGAGGAGAAGTAGATGCATGCTAACGATCCTATTACATATGAAGGATACGGAAGGTTATCATGGAATAGATTCTCAATTTCTCACGACTGCTATGCAAGTCAGTATAGAATTTTTTAAGCTTCCATTAGAGGAGAAGTAGATGCATGCTAACGATCCTATTACATATGAAGGATACGGAAGTCGAATTGGAGTGCAGAAAGGTGGCAGAAAGGAGCTGTTCTTGATTGGGGGGATTATCACTTTCACCATTTCCTGCCTCCAAGTATCATAAATGAATGTAAATGTCCTTCGAAGCCAAAGAACTACATGTAATGATCTTCACTTTTGTTTGAGATTAATTTTGTTCTTACAACTTTTAAGTAGAACTAATAAAACATTAATTGTTTTGATTTAATAATCTGTTTTTATATTTTTAAACAATTAGATAGAAATTTGTTTTTGATAATTTGAAAAGTTATTACAAATGATTAGTATTATAAATATTTTGAAATTTAGATTAAAATTTATCTGAATATAAATAAAATACTAAATCTGAAATTTATATGAACTTAAATAAAATATTTAATTAAAAATAGCGTAAATTATTTCATCCCATAATAAATAGAAAATATAACATTGATAATCCATACACTTTGGGCTGGGGTTGGACATAGACTTGACTTTGTTCCAGAGGCCGATGTTGTTATATTCCAATTAACGAATTTTAATATGACATAAATCTTTTCATTTATTGTTAAAGCCTTTTTTAAGCTAGTTACTAGGTTTCTTATTATGGCAGAATTTTAACATAGATTATACATAATGAGTTAGGGCTTTCCAATCTTTTAAACTAAACTTTACTTAGCTAAAACAAAAATTAATTTCTATTTCTAAAACTACATCAATCTATATCTTTCTGAACATTGAATATGGCATAGGATTGGTCTATGGAGATTTGAAATTTTGTAATCTTTCCATCGAGCCATATATGTTTACCTTAAATAAAAAGATGTCTTTTGGTCTGAATCACACCAAAGCTGATAGTTGAGTGCAATACTTAAGAAGAGGTTTGCACCTCAAAGATTTGATCCTTCTCGGCGCTTGATAGAGCCTAGGATTTGGATCTATGCTGGTTTACTCTAACACAAGTCTTATTTTTATTGGATTTGTTCATTTATCACCATTATCATGTTACTCTTGTTATAGTTCGCTAATAACATGAATAAGAGAGTATTTTAACCCCTTATGCTCATTGGTTTGATTAGATCTTAGTTTAGTCAACAGTTTGGGTTATTTTTGACTTGGTCAACACAGGTCTTGAGGCAGATATGGTTTGATGATTATTGGTCCTTATTCATGGTTATTATGAGTTATTATTCTTTTAATGATCGTATTTTTATTAATGGACATGGTGTCGGTTTCCAGATGCTTATTCAGATGGATCCATGGAGTATTTGTAGTCATTATTAGTGGATTTGACATCTCTGATTCTGTTGGCATACTCAGTTTATGATTTTGGGCAAGGGAAGTGAAATTATGAGCAGTTTTATCTTTCGATAGAGATTATCAACATTTTTATTCATTAAAAAGGGGCCATGGCTACCTCAAGGAAATCCATTTGGCTAATCTATGGCTAGGAAATGAAATGGGATAATTTATTATGATGTATTATGGCTCTATGGACCATTCTTCATCATTATTTGTTGGGTCGGGGTTCACATTTATTTTTTGGGCTCATCTAGGGGAGACGACCGCATGAGGGGCACCCCTCACCTTGGCATGACATGCATTATCATGTTATCTCTTATTGTTATGTATCAAGGGTGGTACTTAGGGTGATTTAAGACCCTATGGTGACCCCCTCATCATTGTACCACATTTTATATTATTTCATTATGATTTATCTTGCCCAACTAAGGTGCTATACGCAAAAGTGTGCCCCCGCTTTGTGGGTGATCCGTGTATGATATGTAAAGTGTAATCTCCACCGTTGATGATCTTTTAATCTTAATCGTCAGATGAAGTTGGCTAGAATGTGGACATGACTCTTCTCCTATTTAAGAGAGATGCCTCCACCATTATAAAGGGGATATTGGCTATTGGAATAGAGAAAATTCTTTTGTGACAAATACTTATGTTATTGTGAATTGAATGTGTGTAATCGTGATTGAAACTACTTTTCCATTGCACTGCAAGAGCTTTGTGGAGAATCTTGCATTATTTTTGTGGATCTAATTTTTGTTGTAGGTAGAGGAATCGTTTGGGAGGGGCTCACCATTTGGGGAAACCCACTGTTGTTTCTCGTTTGGATTTGGTTCAAACAAGGAGTGATTTTGTCTCGTGATCAATCATTTCTCTTATCTTTTGTTTCTCATTTGTGGCTTCTTATTCTCTTGTCGATCTAATTGATTTTTCTTGGCTTGGCAGGAAGATGGGCGCACCTGGTCACCTGGGTGTTTTGGATTGAGCTAGATTTCCACCAAATCTTTCATTTGATCTTTGCAGGAGTAGTCCTCACCATTGTGGCAATCATCTACCGTGTCCAGGTACGAATCGTGAGGTAAGATCTTTATTCCATTATTCAATCCATTTGTCATTATTTAAAACCCTAATCATAGCAACTATTAAAATTTTTGGGTTATTTTCCTCTCCCCCAAGGCTTTAAAATCTCTCTTGAGGCGTCATCATTGGAGACTCTGTTTGCCCAATTTCTAAGGCACTCATCCTCCAGGCAATTCGCCCTCCTTAGACAACTAGCCAATTTTCTGGGTTTGTGATCTCATTTTGCTTGTGGTTTAGGTATTGTCATATCCATCATCAAGCAATCGATATTAAGGTGTTAGAAACCCTTAATCAGTAGTCTTGCTTGTTTCTTGGGGTATTTCTCATTAATCCACATCGATTCCCCTAGGGTCTTGACTTGACCATTTCTACTCGGGGATATAATCATTCTATTTAAACCTTATCATGTTCCCTAAGCCTCTCTTACTTTCCATTTTAGAGATCGAGGGTTTGTAGATCAAGTCACTCTAGTTCCATATATCTTACCTTGTTTGAGTGCCTTGTCCTTTTGCTAGTCTACATAGGCTAGCAAGGGTCCCCCCCTTTGCTACACATTAGCACAAAGTGTTAAGAATCCCTTTCGGTGTGACTACCACCTTATCCAAAGTGGTGATTGGGAATCTTGAAGTGTCATGAGTTTAGTTGCTCTTCCTCTACCATATTGAACGAGATATCTCTTAGTGGCAGCTCCAACTCAGGTGATAATAGGTATGATGCAAGAGTATAAAGTGAACCCTTCAAAGACTCTCTTAAGTGAGATCAAGGTTCATGACGAACCGTAGCTATATTTGGTTGATGTTGAGAAAGAAAAGTGTGGTATTCTAGGGCAAGAAGAACTTATGAATGAATTGCATGAGGTATTTCAAGAACATGTGGATGTCCATGAAGATTCTTTTGAAGATGCACATGAAGAATAGCCCATGCATGTTGTTGAACATCCTTTTGATTCCGTCCCTCTTGAAGAAGCTCAAGAAGTAGAGCATATGCAAGCAAAAGCCTTTGAAGGTATTGGTATTGAAAACCTAGTTGGTGAAGACACTTGTTCCACTCATCATGAAGATGGGGGTTTGGTGAGTTTTTCTTCTCAAAATTTTGAAACATCTTATGATGATTTTGAAAAAGAAACGATGAGGCCATACCTTAGTTGATCATATGGTTGAAAATGATGGTTGCAAAAAATGTGAGATAATTGATGAGCATTTCCTAGAGGTAGATCATGGTTTTGTCGGGGATTTTTTGAGATCTATAGAGGATCCCATTTATGATACTTCTAGAGTTGAAAGTGTTGATTTGGAGCCCTTTGAACAACCATCTTGAATCATGATTTATTATTTGATTGGAATGGTCAGAGAAAGAGCCACAACATTGGTCTTCATTGAGGTAGATCTCTTTGTGGAATCCATGGAGGAAGCTACCATCGAATTCCGAAATCGTGGAGCATGTAGCGGATTGTAGGTGGTAGTAAGCCATTTCTTGGTGGGGTTGTGATTGTTTTGATGCTATATGCCGTCTCCTTAACCTATTCGACCATGGCATTATGGCGAGGATGCTTGTGCGCTCTTTGAAGTTCCTAATTGGTGATACTTGGGCTTGGTTAAGTTATTTTTAAAGATACCATTATTTATTGACTTGTTAAGTTTGTTAAGGAATATTTTTCTTCATGAGCTTGAAGGGGGTTGTTGAAGTTGGGAATAAAATGGTTAAAGTTCCTTTGGGATATTGTTTGGTTGTGTCATTTAAATGGTAGGGACTTTAAATATTTTATTGATGAGGTAAAGTGGGCCCAAGCACTTTCTTGGTTGGGTTTAAAAAGGGTACTTTGTATCCCATGCATTGTACTTGTGGTATTTTGACCACTTTTTTCATGCATACTTCTAGAAGCTTGTTAAAGGGCTTGTGGAGGTTGATTATTATTCAATCCACCCTATGCTAGTGCTAACTCTACAAATCACCTCCAATGTTAACTCTTCGATAAGGGGATTATTATTCACTCCACCCTAGGCTAGTGCTAACGAAAACCTCAAATTTTGCTAGTGCGAACTCTTCAAATCACCTTGTGCCCCCCATTGCCATGGCTTAACAATCCTATCTTAGGGAATCCCCCCTCAAGTTGGATGGATCTTCAAATTTTTAATGAAATGGTATGTTGTCTGTCATTTATGTGGTTGCTATCAGTTAGAAGTGTAGTTTAAGTGCCCTTTTCTACTCTAGATCACATGTTTTTTGACGGCTTCCATTATAGTTTTCCTCTTTAAAAGTATATTTGAATTTTTTTCTCTAGAACTTTCCTTTTAATAGATCTTGTAATGAGCTCATCCATCAGAGGGAAAGTAGCTTTTGCACTCTGAAACCCTAGCCTTCCTAATCATTCCTAGGAAACCCTCATACATATTAGTTTTTCTCAGAGGTCTTTACTCGCTTAGAGAAGTTAGGATAATCAACTCGGCCACAATATTCACTAATCCAATATGAACTACACTTCAAACAAATTTAGAACTTGCAACACATGAAATCCTTACACAACAATCAGGCAATCACATATGACATAGAAATTTACCCTGGAAACCCCAATGGGGAAAACCAACTATCTATGGGGCATTCTACTTTCTCGAACGCAAAGCAAATAAAATGTAGAAGTACAATAAGATTTAGAGAAGCAATTGGTGAACCTAAAGGGCCAAAGCCCTAGATCTGCAACAACTGCATTCTTGGATAATGCGCCGCAAGCGGTACAACCTCATGCTGGATTTCTCAAATCTGACTATGCCAGTCACTGGATGTTGTACACTCTGCCTATCTTTCCGAAGGATGCTCCCTTAGCTCTCTGCTCTGATATGCTCGGCTCTGGAAGGTGAACTGCGCCCTCAAACACTGAAAACGTCCCCCAGCAGTTATAGCTGCATCCTCTCTACTCAGAAAAACGTCCCAGCTATTCTGCACTCAGTCAGTGTCTAACTGATCACTGAAGACCTTTCCTCAGTCACTGAAGAAGATCCTCAACTCTCTGGGCTCTCTTAGCCTCCCACATTTGTGCAACAACTCCCTCACGTCCCACACGGGTGACGTGTTGCTGCTCACTTTGCTCCCCCTGTTGCTGCTCTTCAGTCTCTGAAGATGCTCAGTGACAACTCTCTCTCTCACTACCTTGATGATAGATCTCCTCACTCCGAGACCTCTCACCATCCTCAAGAATGCGCCCCCAGCTTTCTCAGATGGTTCACCCCCCTTCTTTGGTCAACTGCTGCTCACAATTGCTCTGATCTCCTGATACACACAAAAGATAACCTTCTCTTGCACCCTTACTGCCTTTTTATAAGTCAACTTGAAATTAGGTGACCAAACCCTAATTAGGGTTTCAAAACCCTAATTTCACTTTTGGCGCCAAAAATCAAACCGCTGCAAAAATTGCATGCATGCACTTTTGCTTGTAATTGGCAAAGGTGACTTGAAACACTCCATGTTTCCACTGCTGGATCCATGACACATGGCAGAGTGCATCTCACACTCTACCCTCTTGCTTGAGCTGATAAGTGTCTCCATTCTAGGCAGTCTGTATGGAGGACATCCTGAGTTACACCATAACTCAACAATGCAATCCTTGTTTGACCCCATTTGCCCATTTGATGAGACAGTGGTCTCCAATCCCTACGTTATTTTTTTATTTTCCTTAAAACCAAAACATTTATTTTGCTAGAGTTACTCTTCGATCTTACCTTATGTTTCCTTGGTAAAGTCTAGTAATTCTATAGAAGAGCTAGCCTAAAGAGCATAAGAGCGATAGGTGTGGTGACAATGGCCTCACTGTTGATTATCCATAAGCTATTGTTGATTTTAGGGCTTCAATATTAAGATGCTAGTTTGTTGATAATAATCCTCTTCTCATTGTTCTTAGTCTTGTTAATTGTTTCATCCTCTAAATCACACACTCTAATGCTTTATACCAATATCTAATTCGATCCTCAAGCTTTCTTACTCTACCTATGGATCTATGGAACATGCAATTTAGATTTGACAAGCTTTAGTTACTTGTGAATCCATTTGAAATAATATAAAAATTCCCATGGTAAAATTTTGTAAAATTGTAGAGGTGATGCTATGAACATATATTTGTTTTAGATACTACTTCCGTAAATACATAGATGCCCTAATTGTCAGGGATATGGTCCATAGAGCTTCTATAGAGAGAAGCTATTACCAATGTCCAATGGTTGCATTTTGGTTTGGAAGTGATCTATAAAGAAAAATGTTTGCTTTAACCAAACTAACCAATATAATTCAACACTTCATTGCTTGTAATCAAGAGGCCCTTGGATAATTCTAAACTTCTCTGCCCAGAATCAAGGAATCCTTCACTAATTTTGAGCCCTATTACATTGAATCGAGAAAACCATGACCATTTCCATGAATGCTCGTGTGAATTTGATCTCCATTATCCATGAATTGAGGAAGGTAGAGTGAATATTGACCTCCGTTGCCTTGAATCAAGGCAGAATGGCAAATTTTGGCCTTTGTGTAACAAAGCGGTGAGCTATAGTGAACATTAGACTTGATGGTGAAAACAAGAGGGTGGAATAATTAGGGATAGGTATGCATTGTTTATATATTTTGTTTATTAAATTTTTTAAATAATATATTACATAAATTTGGGGTGGAACTATAGTAAACTATCTAATTGAAAATTTTTCCCACATAACATTTTGATATGGCTAATTTTGCCCCTAAAGTTATGTATGGTGAAATTACTTTTAGAGCAACCAAAAGCTAACATTGCTTACCTCGTCAAGTTTCTCTATGCCATGCATATTGACCACTCCACTGTCTAATTGTCTTTTTTGAAAATTTTTGTTTACCCCAACCTGGTTTCAGTTTCAGTCATAGCATATAGTTTAATGCCCAAACCCCATCATGCATCTACATTTAAAATTAAAATTGTGCTATAAACTTGAAACACATGAGATATTTTTTAACTTTTTCAACTCAAATTTTTTTATGACAACCCTACTTTTCTTACTCAGAAAATTAATTCAGTGAACGCACATGACCAAAATGGTCCAGGAGAAACCCCGAAGGAAAAACCTTTTCTTCAGAGAGAAATTTTATTTTTCAGACAAATTAAAAAAAATTACAGCAGTACTTATCTCCCTTTTGTTTCCTCGAAAAACGTGCCAGAATCACTCTAAACAACTCTTGTACGGTCTGCACGATTTCATGTACAATATTGCTCACACGTGTGACCAATGTTATCAGAACCCAACCGGTTTTGAAAAAACTCCTGGGTTGGACTGGTTTACAAGCTTCTCCGAGTCAAATCATGCTCTCAAATCGTTTTTGGCCGGTTCCATACGAAATTGGCCGGTTTCAACGCTGAACCCTCCGGTTCCATAGAAAACCGCCTGGTTTTCTCCAAACCGGCCGGTTGAGTACAAAACTGGCCGGTTCTGTACAAAAACACCAAGGAATCCCCAAAAAAGCTAATTTCAAATTCTTCAATGAAATAAAAAATAGGGTCCACGTGTGAGTTGTTTAATTGACCCAGGACCCTTCTAATGTTATAAAAGGAGGCTCCCACCCTCCATATCAAACACATTTAATTGTGGACAAGAGGATGTGAACATTGATGTTGCAGTTAGACAAGTGCCTTTCAGTCCTAGGGGAGTCAAGCCATGCTCATGTTGAGGATGTAGATAATGACTCTGAGTCTGAGCATGAGGACTTAGATAATTCTGATATATGATTAAAATCATTAGATTGTAGATTCTAGAGTCTATATTGCAGTCATATGCTTATATTTTGACTTTAGAGGCCATTTATAACCTCTTTGTTGATGTACTTTTATTTAGATATGTATTTGCAGTCGATAATATTTTGGTTTTACACGCTCTTACTTGCTATATACATGAGAAACTTTGCATATTTTTGTATAATGGTTTGAATTCACATGGATGCACATGGATATATATGTATTTTTTGAAAATATGAATGTTTTATGTGTTTTTGCTTAACCGGTTTGTTTCCCGGTTTTTGTCTGGTTCCGGTCTGGCTCTGGTTTTTGTTCGGTTCGGTTCTGATAACATTGCGGGTGACTGTACAAACGACATTAAATGTTGTTGTACGGTTTGTTTCAGCGTCTCAATATCTATGCCAAATCTCTGCCTTGATTTCTGTGCCTGTATGGACCTGTACAGACTACAATAAATATTGTACCAACTCCTCAAATTTCGTGCCCAGTTTCTCCTCAAAAAACATGCCCAACCTCGATCTCTATGCGAGTACGACCTCATTAATGTTGTTGTACAAGTTTGCCTAGAAAAGTGTGCCTCTCCTCCTTGGAAGATGTGGAAGAGTTTCTCTCTTTGTTTTTTCTTTCTTCTCTCTTGCTCCTCTTCTCGAAAAAAATTCTCCCTTTGGAATGTGAACAATGAACTAGGTTTTCCTTTCCTAAGCCTTTTTGTTGAGTAACTTCCATCTCCAAATCAATGGCTTAGATTAAAAGCGAACTAAATGAGATTCAGGGCCCATCTCACTTTCTCATTAAAAATTACTCTTTAAATATTAAATGAATATTTAATGCACACTCACTTTTAAATCTCATAAAGTAACTTTTAAAATATTATAACTCAAACTCACATTAAAAGGTCACTTTATAAAATAAAGTCATTCTCACCTTTTAAATAAGCTAGGGACTACTTTTTAAAGTGTCCTTGTCCACCCCAAAGCATGAATGGACAAACACTTCCTAGGTAAAATTTCAACAATCTCTCTTATCGAGGAAGGTGTTTTTCACCACCCACATCTTGTCTTTGAAATGAATATGCTTCCCTCTCCCCAAAGACTTCGTGAGAATGTTTGCTACCTGCTCATCAGTAGAAATGTACTGCAACTCTACATCTCCTCTCTGAACATAGTCTTTGATGAAGTGGTATCTGATCTCAATATGCTTTGACCTATCATGAAACACTGGATTCTCAGGGAGCCTGATGCAACTTTGATTGTCATAATGAATAATAGTAGGCCTCAACTCCTGACCAAATAAGTCTACCATCAACTTGCGAAGCCACAATGCTTCACAACTAGCTTGACTGGCTGCCATGTACTCGGCCTTTGTAGAACTCAAAGCAATGGACTTTTGCTTTCGAATGAACCACGTCACAACTGTCGAGCCCATATTGAAACAACAACCAAAACTGCTCTTCCAGTCCGAAGCACTGCTTGCCCAGTCTAAATTCGTGAAACCAACCAAGCCCACTCCACTTGACCTCCTGTAGTCTAGACCATAATCTATAGTCCCAACAAGGTATCTCAAAATGGTTTGGGGCTGTCCAGTGCACTCTCGTGGGCTCCACCATGAACTGACTGAGAGTGTTCACCGCAAAACTCATATCTGGTTTGGTGTTGACCAAATACATCAACGAACCAATAAGCTGATGAAACAAAGTAGGATCCACCAACTCTCCCTCAAAAGCTTGAAGCTTCTTCCAATTGGTGATCATGGGTGTGGACATGGGTCTACACTCCTCCATTCGAAATCTCCTTAGAACATTTGCAACATATTTTCCTTGCCCCAAGAAAACATGTCCATCCTCTTGCCACACCTCCGTGCATAAATAGTAATGCATCAACCTAAGGTCTTTCATCTCAAACTCTGAAGCAAGATCGTTCTTGCACGCTTCAATCAAGCGCTCTCCTCCTGTAATGAACAAATCATCAACATATAGAAGAAGAACTATGTTGCAGGAAACTTTGTCGGGAAGGGCGTACCAGTACCGGAAACTCCCTGAAATGTGGGTACTAGTACAACACATCACTGAAACGTCGTCGGTTGTACCATACGACGTTTCCAGATTTGGAAACGTCGTAGAGTACGACCGACGGAGTTTCAGGTACTTTCCATGCTGTACGATGCGTTTCCAATTTGTTTTAGTCGTGGGGTCTTAAAAAAATCATTTTTCTTAAAATTAATTTTTAATTTACCTAATTAACACCTAGAAACATCTAAAACCCTATTCTAAAATATTTATAACCACATGTTTGTCATAAACTATTCACAATGTTTTGAGAAGAGCCCCCTTCGAAAGTGACTGAGCAGTGAGATTCCATCAAATTTTTTCTTGTCTGTTTGTCTTTTTCTTGCAGCTGTACAGCAAGGGCAGCTATTGACAACTTATAAGCAAAGTCCAAACTCTTCTATTAAAATATTCACCAACATTTTGATCCCAGCGTCCTTCGATCAACGTTTTGATTAAAATATTGATCAATGTTTTGTTTTTTGTTTTGTTTGTGCAACATCTTCTTCTTATAAAGGATAAGTTTGTGCAACACATAAAGCCTCAAGTATAAACTTAAAAGGCTAATTTTGGATGTAATGTCTCATCTATAAAGACTAATTTTGGATGTAAAGCCTCATTTGATAAAGGCTTAGTTAATAAATATGTGTTTTTCTTCTCAATTATTGTTTATTTGTCTCATTCTTATTTTTTTACAAAACAATGAGGTATTTTAAATTATATATATATACGACGTTTCCCCTGACGTACCCATTTTGGGGGGGTCACGTTTCTAGGCGTCCTCGTTTCGGAAACTCGAAAACTTTTCCACGTTTCGTGCAACTTAGAAGAAGAATGAACAAACCACCTCCAACCACAATGTAGTATAGGTTGGGATCAACCTCACTCTTCTGAAACCCAATCGAAAGCAGATATGAATCAATCCTCGAGTACCAAGCCTGAGGGGCTTGCTTCATACCATACAAGGCCTTTTTTAGACTGCATACATGAGACTGCCTCTCATAAATCTCAAAACCCTGTGGCTTCTCTAGATATACCTCCTCCTGTAGAAGACCGTTGAGGAAAGCGATCTTCACATCCATCTGATGAATCCTCCAACACATCTCTGCCACAATGGAGATCCCTGCTTTGATCAAAGAAAATCTAGCAACCGGTGCAAAGGTCTCACCATAATAAACTCCCTCTACCTGTGAGAACCCACGTGCTACAAATCGAGCTTTGTACTTCTTGATGTTGCCATCTACAACATGCTTGATTTTATAGAGCCACTTGGAAGTCACAACTGACTTCCCCTATGGTCTCGGAATCACCTGCCACACACCATTCTTCATGATGGAATTGTATTCTTCCATCATGGCATCTCTCCAAACCTGATGTGTGGATGCATCCTCATGAGTAGTAGGTTCGGACTGACGCAAACTGGTAACCTGTAGCGTATAACTAGAAAATCTCTTTGGTTCCTTGCTCTCTCTGACCTCCCTCTTGGGTGGTTCCACAGACTCCTCTGCTTCCTTCTGTTACACCGTAAATCCAGTGTAATGTAGAATCCGTATCAAGAAACTAAGGGGGAAGATGTTCCATCTTCTAAATTTGAATAAGTAAATAATTGATAATTGAATGGATGATAGATTACAATGGATATGACTACCTTAAATATGGCTTGGCCATCACATATTGAAGAGACACTCCTCTTTATAAACTATATTTAATATTATTAATCACTCTTAGTAATAGTTACTTATTTATTATTATTTTATTGTTGTAACATTGCCTTCCCCTTAGGAAAGCTTTGTCCTCAAAGCTTAGATTATTGTTGTCGTATTTTCATTATTGTATTGAGTTGAAACAACGTCATTACCTCATTTATGTCTTTTTGTTTTAGAACTTGTATTAGTTATGTGCTTGGTCTTTACGCAATAGTTTGTCAATTTCCCTTCACTTGTAACTCGAATTCGTACTCCACTCTTTTTATTATTGTTGTCCCTTTTTCCATGTACATGAATACGAGGAATATTTTTGTGACTGACCATATGAAGCTTTGTTTAAGAATTTGCTTGCCCCACGATACTTATGATGTCATAACGTAACGTTTCCTTGTGATTATCTGTATGAGTTAACTCTAGAAGTGACGTCTCTTGAGGCTTCTCACACTCGAAGTCGCCAGATAGTGTTACATTTAGGTTTGTCCAAGGTGGTATAACAGTTAAGATAGAAGATGAACCTACGATATCTGATTTCTTTGACTTGGATTCCTTTGCATACTGTAGGATCCATCTTTTATCATTGTATGGATCGTCCTTATTGTCAACGACACTTTCTTGACTCTTATTATGATCTTGGTCGAGCTCATTTTTATCAAATATATTATTGGTATTTTGGTCATTTCTAAGATATTTTGTCTCCTTGTCTTGTTTATCGTCTTGATTGACTTTGTTGCTCTCATTTTTGTTAACAGACTGGGCCAACATATCTGAGTTGTTGTTATGGTTTGTACTAGAACTTAGTTTTTGTAATACTTCCATTATTGTATTATGGTTCTGTGTCATGATCCTCAGGTTCTGTGCCATGGTGCTTATGTTCTGTGTCATCTAACTCTTTTTGTTTCTCGTTCATAATGTCTAGTTTGTCATTAAGTTTTCTTTCTAAGGCTAGAACAACTTCGTCTTTGATTTCTTTTTTAGCTGTCTTGCTATTTTTTGTTTCTTCCCTGAATTTTTCTTGGTTGGCGATGAGGGCTTTAATGTCCCTCTCCAATTTCTCAATTTGGCATTTTAACTCCTTCGTCAGGCTTCTTAAGTGCGGGGGGTGAGTAATTAGACCCACTTTTGTTTATTTTAAGGCCGGTAACACCCTTTTTTTTAAGTTAATTATTAATAATTATTACAATAATAATAATTGTAATAATTTAACTTGTAAGGGTTGATGGAGGAAAATAAAATATAATTATAATAATAATTATTAAGAAAACAATAATATTATTTTAATTTTTTATTTTTCTTAAAATATTAATGAAAATAAATAAATATTAATATACAAATGTTAATATTATTATATTATATTACTTATTTTTATTAAGTTTTAGAGTTTGGAGTGAGGACGCGGAGCTCGAGGTTTGGCGGCAGGGGGTGTGGAGTGTAGAGGCGTGGTTGTGGTGGAAGGCGAGGGCACAAGGCGCATGGACTGGAGTGGAAATGAAGGAGGGTTCAAGGGTTGGCAAGGAGAAGGAGCGTGGAGGAAGAGCAGGGCAAAACTGATGGGAAAGGTTGCGCAGGTGGAAGTGCAGAGCTTGGAGTAGAGTGATTGAAGACAGACTGGGCGCAGGGAGTTGGGGTAGCGTGGAGGTGGAAAGCGGCGGGAGGAGAGGTGGACAACAACGTGGGCAGAGGGAAGAGAAGGCTGGTGAAATGCAGCTTGGAGGAGAGTGGTAGCTCGAGGAGTGTATAGGCTAGGCAGGAGAGGGCGCGTAGGTTGCGTGAATGTAGGAGCTCAAGGATGGAGAGTGTGGGGTGAAGGGAGTTGGGTAGTGTTTGGTGTACACGTTGGGGAGGAGAGGACACGTAGGTGGAGAGAACGCGTAGGTTGCGTGAATGCAGGAGCAGAAGGATGGAGACCGTGGGGTGAAGGGAGTTGGGTATAAGTGTTTGGTGAATGGAGCTGAGTAGGAGATTCAGGTCGCAGGTGTGGGAGAGCGTGAGAAGTGTAGGCAGATAGGGGAACCCAGATGAGAGAGAGGAGGTGATGGGAAAAGGAAATTCCTGGATTGAGTGAGGAAATTTAGAGTGAAGCGTGAGGGAGTGATAGGTGGTGAAATGGAGCAGCGGAAGAATTAGGAGCAGGTGAGCCGAATCCGAGCTCGAGTAGGAGGAGTGAATCCGCTCTGATACCAATGTTATACCGTATTTGGTGTAATGTAGAATCTGTATCCAGAAACTAAGGGGGAAGATGTTCCATCTTCTGAATTTGAATAAGTAAATAATTGATAATTGAATGGATGATAGATTATAATGTATATGGCTGCCTTAAATATGGCTTGGCCATCACATATTGAAGAGACACTTCTCTTCATAAACTATATTTAATATTTTTAATTACTCTTAGTAATAGTTACCTATTTATTATTATTTTATTGCTGTAACACCTTCACAAGTTCCTTAAGCCAACTTGGCTTTCTCTTCTTGGAAGTAGCATCCTGTGGCATACCCTCCTCTACATCCTCATCAGACGAATGTCTCCCTAAAGAAGTACCTGTAGTCTGAGATCCTGTACTCGGTGAACTTGAACCTCAACCATCTGTACCCGAAGCGCATGAAGGTGAAACCTGTGAACTTGTGATTCGTGAACTTGTCCCAGTATCAGTAATCCCTGTAGATTGAGTCCCCGAAAATGATGAACCTGTAACTTGTGACCCAGTCACCCTTGAGACCTGTGACCCCGTGCCCTGACTCGCTGAAATCTGTGATGCTGTCACCTGTGGAGTAGTCATCTGTTGCTCCTCCTCCTCTAACTTCCGAGACTTCCGAAAGGCCTGCTCCTCCTCAAATCTCACCTACCTCCTCACCACAACTTTCCTCTTTGCAGGAAGGTATATGCGAAAAGCCTTCGAAACCTCGTCATAGCCAACAAAAATGCCCCTCTCTCCAGTAGCCTTCAACTTTGTCCACTTTTCAGAAGGGACATGAGAATATGTAGGGCATCCAAAAATGCGGAAGTGGCTTATTTTAGGCTTCTTCCTGGTTAACATCTCCTCAGGAGTTTTGCACCCCAAGGCACGGTGTAGACTCCTGTTCTGTACAAAAACAACTGTACTGCAAGCATCTGCCCATAGGAAGAAAGGAAGACTCTGATCATGCAACATGGCTCTAGCTGTGCCCACTATTGCACGGTTTTTTCTTTCAGCCACTCCATTATGCTGTGGAGTGTAGGGAATTGTCAATTGCCTCTTGATACCCTCTTGTCTACAAAACTCATCGAATACATGGGAAGTATACTCACCCCCATTATCTGTCTGTGTGCATGGGAAGTTTACTTTGCCCTTTTTTGTTTCTTTTACTTTCCCCCCTTCCTTCTTTTTTCCCTTTTTTTATACTTTCTCTCTCTCTCTCTTTTTTTGAGTAAGGTCAAAGACCTAAATTCAAGGAAACCTTGACAATTATGGCCACAAGCCAGAATCATATTCGCTCTGATATCAATGAAACAATAAAATCTGTTTCTTATAAAAAAACCAGCATAAGTATGCTGAATAATCCAAGAATGGATAAATAATAGAATATAAAATTGTTAAGATATGATATTTTACATTTACATTGGTTGGCCTTTATATAAGCCTTATTGTGCCTTTTCAAATGAAAGGGTACATCTCTTTATTTTTCCTAATCAACTAATTAATCATTAATTATTAATATATATTAATATTAATAATTAATATTAATAATTAATATTGATATTTAATATTGATATGTTTATATATATTTATATATTATGTGATATTTTTTATATAACAAATCCCATCCACTATGAAATCATCTCCGTATAAAGAATCTCCAAATCCATCAACTTTCGACAAGGACGATGACAATTTTGAAGAGAAGAGATTTAAAGCCTACATCTCCCATGGGATTAGAACGGGAAGAGATGACCTTGACCAGGAAGAGAAAGTTGTAAAAGAAGATGATATATTTGATGAAGATGATGTTAAAGAGGAAGACACAATAGACCATTATGTCAACAAAGATGAGTGTAATGATATCAATCAAGATAGTAAGCAAGACAAGGATATTGAATATCGTAGTGATGACGAAAATAACAATGATATATTTGATAAATTTGAAGATGATCTTGACCAAGATTGTGATGAGAGTCAAGCCAGTGTTGCCAACAATAACAAGGATCAATGCAACGACACAGGATGGATCACACAATGTGCAAAGGAAGTCAAGTTTGGGAAACCAAATATTTTAGATTCAACCTCTACCTTGACTATCTTCTCACCCCAAAAGAACATCAATGAGAACTGCTATAAGATTAATCAAACACAAGATAAGTTTGGTGTTTTTGTTAGCATTATAAGTACAAAGATTCCTTTCAAAGGACTATCACATAATATGTTGGTAATGACATCACGAAAGTAGTTACTGTTGTCAAGTCTGTTCAGTTGACAACAAAAATAGTTAAAAGCAACAACCATGAAAGCAGCAAAAGCATAAACAAAACTTTGCCAAGTACATACTTAATGCGGATTCCAAAACAAAAGAAACAAAATGAAGTAGTGGTCGTAATCAAAATTGTGTGTTTCAAATCATTAGTTCAACATAGAGCCAGAATAAAAGATGACATCAGCAAACTCAGCTTTGAGGGCAAAGCTTCCCTCAAGGGGAAGGCAATGTTTCAAATATAAATAATAAATAATAAAAAAAAAATAATAATTAATAATAAAAATAATATACTAATAAACAATTAATATTATGTAAGAGGACATGTCTCCTCACAATAGCTGCCCAAACCATATAAATGGTGGCTACCAATTGTGAACTTTTATATCATTCATTTTTATCAATATTCATGTATATATTTATTTGAAGATGGATCATCTTCCTTCTTAACTCGGATATGGGCTTTTTCCATAACACTGTATTTGGTGTTACATATCTCCTCAGGTTTTTATTCTGCTTTTAAAAAAAAGGCTCAATCTCATGTTCTTATCTTGCTCTGACACCAAAAATGATACAGTGGTGAAGGGCAATGGACCCAAAACAGCCTTTATGTGCCTGATTCCTAACATCACTGGCTGCGTCAAAGAGAAGAAGAACATAAATGCGATCTCACACAAGACATAATACATGATACAATGAAATGCTCAAAAGGGTCTACTCATTTTAATTAAGGATCATCTGATATATATATATATATGCTTGGGAAAATCGCAAGCTTATGAGTGCTTCAACCTCCTCTCTTTGACCACTCTTCCTTTTGCAGATCTGACACCCTTTGCTTGCCTATCCTTTGCATAAGGTCTGCAACCTTGGACTTCTCCTCTCATCTACACAATCAATTTCTTCCACATAAACTCTCACACCTTTGTACTTGTCCTCTTCTGGCATCCAATTGCTCAGGTTCCAATCTTCTTTCAACAACTTTGCCTTCCTTATAGTGTCTTCATGTCTCTTTCCCTTTGGAAATGCCTCTTGAGTCTTGTAGACAATTCTGCCTTCTCTTGTAGACTAAGCTTCATTCTCTTGAAGCTAACTTCGGTCCACCTTTGGGATACAATAATTTAGTCTCCATCACAATGCCTCTTGGGCTTCCAACATTCAACTGCCTTCTTGCAATGGTCACCTTTACCCCTTCTTGGCCGCCTCAACCTTTTGTCTTCCTGTTTCCAACTCATCACTTTGTTCCACACACTCTTCCTTTTGTCTTGCACTGTCGTTGTTTTGTTTTTTTTAGTTGATGGCTACTCCTGTACATAGAATCTAATACCCAGGAAAGATGTTGTGAACCATGGTTAGGTACATAGCAGATCCTTTTGTTCATAAATACATTCACAAAATAATTGCTATTAGCTCTTTGCAGCCTTTACTCCATTTTAATAGTGAACATTGTAATGGTTTTGCTAGTTATTCCACTCTAGCCTACTCTACACTGTAGCATTATTTCTTTAGGAAGAAACTTTATTATTGTTATTCTTTTTGAGACATTTTGTCATTTGCTGTGCCTTTCGAAATGGGTGTGTTAAATGACAGAATAGCTAGATGAAATAGATATACGAGGAAAGCATATCTGATTCTCAAAATAGAGACATATACACATACATGGTGATAAGTTTTAAGTTTACCTTGTATTTTTCAGTCAGTTCTAACTTCTAATTAGAAACAATATCTGATTAGGCAGAGTGTTGAGGCATATAGAAAGATATCTTCTATGGAAGGAGGAGAGTTGAAGCAAGAGTCTAGGATAAATTGTGCGAATGCACTATGTGATTGGGGAGAAATTGTTCGTGAGATTCCAACCAATGAAGGTGGTGGTACTGGCCTTGCAGCAGATCTTTATGCTCAAGCTGATGTAAGTAATTAGAGACTTTTCTTGTTTACCTTCATTTTACTGTAATAATAAGAAATATGTAGTTTGATTATACCAGACACGTATAATCAATATGAGCATTGATTATACTCTGAAATATATAGTTTGATTTTTAAGAGATAATTGTCACAGTACAATACAAGGATGTGTGTGTTTGTCTATGTGTGTGCTTGTCATTATTGTACCCCTTAGCACAAAGGTTCATCTTAATATCATGACAATAGTTAATAAAAAATTTGTTATTTGATACCGTTATTAGGTTCGTAACATTTTGTTCTTTGTTAGCATGCTTTTCAACTTTTCTATCTTTTGGAGTTGCTGTAGTTTATTTGCTGGTCACTCTTAAAATAATATTTTTTCCCTTTTTCTTCACATTTTCTTCCTTGTTTATATTACTAAATTCCAGTTTTACTATGTAATTGTTGAAATTTCTTTCTCTATTGGAGTTTGACATTGAGGTTTGTCTTTTGTTGCCACAAAAAGTAGCACCCTAAATGCAAGGACTCAAAGGGGTTCTAGCCAAGTGCAACTATGGAAATAAGATAGCTATCACCTACCAAATTTCCCTACACTTAAAGTCAAGTGATTTAGCAAATAACTTGACTTAGTTGAAAGGTGCATGAATTATTTGAAACGTGCATGAATTAGTGAACTAGTTGAAAGGTGCATGAATTAAGTTGAAGTTAAAGGTTATGAAAGAATGACTTACAACTTGATCACACATTCCATGATTCTATTAAATTGGTTGCCATATGAAACAAGTAAAATTGCCCAACCAAGATTAAGTGAATTGCCAAATGAAATGATAAACTTATTGCACAAAATAGATCAAGAAATGTATAATGAGGATCTAAAAATGACCATTGTAGTATAATGCATTAAACATCAATAATCTATAAAAGATTGTTTGATATAATGAGTGTAAACGTTACAATGATCAACAAATAAGTCTGTAAGCCAATCATGAAAATATGTAAGATAATTTGTAGGTAAATCTGAAATGGACAACAAAATATGTAATTCTATGAACCATTACTCTTGTTCTATTGCTAGAGTTGCCAATACAGAAGAGTCATACCATTCAGAAGTAATTTCCAAGAAAGCAAATTTAACCATAAAGATGGAGATGTCTTAATGCAGTTAATCGCAATGGAAATTTCAGCAACTTAATAGATAATGTTAAATGAACTAACCCCTTCTAGGTTCTGGAATAAGATGGATAAGACCTTGAGAATTTCTTTGTGTAGAGTACTTTTTAGAAATTAAATTGATTGGAGTTGCCAAATGAAGAATAAATAATTATACTTTAGCAATCATGCTCATCAAACAGAACAAAAATATTTCAAGAATAAACAAAGTTGAATTTTCTAGGATAATAAAGATTTGATCCCCAAACAACGCCAAAATGTTGCCGCCTAAGAACTTCCTAAGTGAGAAAAATCTCAACTCATTGGTGTGGCCTTGGGGGCAAGTTCAGGTTGGGTGCCATTGTCACCTCAACGCTCAAGCTCTTTGTTTAGGCCAACTCCCAAACAAAGCCAAGGAAGGATACCGCAATAAAATGAAATTATGTATTATTAATCAAGGGAGTTAATCTATGGATACAAGTGCTATAAGTAACATGAAATGTAAATCAAGCACATTGAATTGTAAATAAATCTAAGATAAGAAATAACACGAACCATAAATCACTTAGATCTATTTGATCATAGAATGCTTTAGCATTTAATTGTGAATACATAACAAAATATTTATGATATCATTGCACATGATAGCTTAGAAGCAAAATAAATGATATGAAATAAGAAGTGTCTTAGTGGTTAGAGAAGAGTGGTGAAAGCCACTTTTGATTTTAATTTAAACTAGCTAAGAAAATAAAAAGTGATTAGTCCTACTTAGATTGAAGATAGAAGCCTAGTCTAGATTGTAAGTTAGAGTCCAATTAAGTGATGGAAAAAACAAGAAAAAAATAGACCAATCTAGCTAAAACTATGTTAGGGAGTAGTGGTGAAAACAACTATTTTGATTGCAGTTAGTAGCCCTTCTCTAGATTGTCGGTTAGCATCCCACTTAAGTGATGGACAGATAAGAAAAGCAAATTAATCTAATTAACGAAGACAGACTACTAAGCGATGATGCAAATAAGATATAACTTGAAAACACTCACGAAAATGCATGCCACTTACTAAGAACTACCTGCGCAAAAGACAAGGGGGAAGGGGGCAGTGAAGGGACTAGTTGTAATAATCACTTTAGTTGAAATAAGATGTGCCTTTTTGACTGATTGGAGGACTTGCTGATTTGTCGATAATACGATATAGGGTAATGACAAGAATTACAATTTGAACTATCTCAAATGGAGGGAGAAATCAACTTTGAAGATGAGTGGTAAAATACCACTTTTCTTTTCCGAGATGGTTGTCCCCTATGGCTGCTAGTACAACCTGCAAGCAGAAAATACACTAACACCCAAACTGCTATGCAAGCTGTTAGTATAAAACAACAGTCTAGACTCTATATATCAAAAATTTGGGTCTAAAAGACTGTTGGACAGACTGCAAATTGATGTATACGGGCTGCTATACTGTTTTACTCCAATCTGCTACGTATGAAGGAAAATTTCCTTGAACTCAAATTCAGATTTAGAATTGAAAAGAGAGAAATCTGAACTTTAAGGATATGATTTGTGCAAAAATAAATTCAGATTATAAGTCAAATAAATGTTTTTGAAGATAATCAACTAATTCTAAGAGATCTAGGGTGCAAAATATGCATTAAGTTCTTTCTCGGATACTATAGATTCCACTTAGAAAAGAAGAAAAGGAAAAGAATGACTTTTCTTTATGTTTGGATGGTTGTGAGAGTGAAAGAGACTAGTGCCAAGAAGATGGGTAATGGAGTCAACAAGGACCAACCTCGAGGGCCATACTTATAATGATCATCAAGAGAGGAAGGTTGCTTTATGTTGATTTTTCCTGAGCAACATCGAGAGCCAATCTCTTAGTAGAATGGGGACATCTAGTCAAGGACTAGGATCTGGAACCAGTCTAGCATTGGGGAACTCAACCTTATGTTGAGTAGCCATTCTATTGAATGGGGACATCTGGTCAAGGACTAGGATGTGGAACCAGTCCAACACTGGGGGAACTCAACCTTGTGTTGAGTAGCCATTCTGTTGAATGGAGACATCTGGTTGAGGACCAAGATGTCGAACCAGTCCAGCACTGGGGGAACTCAACCTTGTGTTGAGTAGCCATTATGCTGAATGGAGACATTTGGTCAAGGACCAGGATGTGGAATCAGTCCAACACTAGGATAACTCAACCTTGTGTTGAGTAGCCATTCTGTTGAATGGAAACATTTGGTTGAGGACCAGGATGCGGAACCAATCCAAAACTGAGGGACTCAACATAGAGCTGAGTGGCCATTCTTTGAATGGAGGCACCTGGTCAGTTACTAGGAATATGAACCAGTCTAGTACTAGGGGACTCAACCTAGGGCTGAGGGCCATTCTTTGGGAGAATGGAGGTGCTTGGTCTGTTACCAAGTATTTGACCTTGGGTCAAATTATGTAGCCTATGGCTGAGGCACCTGGTCTGTTACCAGGATATCACTATAAGTCCTAGATCAAGTGTGGGCATGTGAGGCACTCCGACCCTCGATCTGTGGGCTTTGTGATCTTCTCCAAGGCTTAGCTACCCTTGGTTAAGACACCTAGTATCCAATCTCCTTGTCACATGGAGTGTGAGATAAAAGCATTAGTAATTCTCTCTATGTCCACTTGTTTTGACCACATGGGCACTTGAAGAAGGCTAAAGTAAAAGTAAAAAATACATAAGAACCCTTAGACCACTAAGGAGTCAAAGTGAAAGGGAAAAAAGACCTTTAGTACCACTAAAGGTAAAAGTCAAAGTAATAAAAGAATAAAATATTATTATTTTGTTCTTTTAAGTTTTTGTCCACTTATAGGTGATTCAAAGGATATAAAAGAAGATCAATCCATTTCATTTTGACACACACACTTGCTCATCACCTTCAGTTGCTCAAGGAAGATTTTCGCTGGTTTTGGAGAGAAGGATTTTTTATGGTTATGCCCTAGCATGGAGGATTCTAGCTAGGGCACCCACACGTGTTACAGAAAACCTTAAGCCTTCTAGGGTTCATCTCTCAATAGTTCCAACCTCAAATCTAAGCTAGGGTGTAACCCTAGATCTCGGCAATTCTACGGGAAACCTATCAGTCTTCATGAGTAGGCCGTCTTCTTCCACGTGCACCATCCTTTACACCTCGGGCAGGCCTGGTTTAACCCACGGGCAGCAACAGACCTCACATGCAGTCTGCTAATCCTCACTCTCATCCTTTTCAGGTTCGGGCAGGCAATCAGATTCCTCACGGCAGCCTCCATAGGCTGCTAACTGTCCTGGGCAGCTCCAACAGGAGCTTGGGCAGCTATTGCAGGATGCCGGGCAACTACTTGAGCATTCGGGCAGGTAAACAGGGCTCGGGTAGCTCTGATCTAGCATCCGGGAAACCCCTTTACAATTCGAGCAGGTGTTTTCAGGGCTCAGGAAGCTCAGTACAGAGCTTGGGCAAGAGGAAACAGGTACGGGAAAGCTAACAGAGTTCATGGGTAGGAAGACAGAGATCCGGGCAGGTAGAAACAATCTGGGCAGCCATTCTCGAATTTTTGGGCAGCTGGATGAATTAGGGCAGAAAGCCCTAATTTAACTTTTTGTATAAAATTCACTTCTGTGGATTTTGATCTGTGCTTTAAACTTATTAGGGTTTGAGAATTTTTTCTTAAGAACTCAAGTTATCTCATTTAAGAAATGAATTACTAATGATTTTGGGGTATTTGTCCTTTAAAGGTTTCCCCCTGAAAAACCACGGTGTTCAATGTGTGTGATGTTGTTGATGTTTCTATTGCACTTGTCTTTTGTTATCTTACAGTCTGCAAAATTTTAAAGAATTCATGCTAATGCTAAAATTCAACACTTTAGGACAATCTTGATCTTCTTGATGAGATGGAAGATACCTGCACACAATAGTAAAGGGAGAGAGACTAGATCTCTCCTTCATTTCCCTCAAGAATGTACTCTACAAGGAAAACATTAATATTGTATAATCTGAATAGCAAAGAGAGAGAGACTAGATCAATTTGATGCTTTCCAATTTTAATTTAAGAAGGTATCCCTTTCTATGTATACCTAAATAATACTTTGGGTATTAGATAAACTTTGAGACTTTATAACCTTATATTTAGTTTGGGTATTTGTAACACCTCATATTGTATGAGGTTTGACATTGTGATTTTCATCACATTGATGGGGGTTTGTAGCTAGTAGGGCATTTAGATGGACTCAGGGGTAGACATCTTCATGGGGAGTCTTCTCTTCTTGGCATTGCATTATTTGATGGAGATCTTTGGTGAAGGAGATTCACTTTTCTAGGGTGAATGGTCATGGTTGATTGTCATCTTGTGGTTTGTGACTACCTTCATGCCTTTGCTTGATCACTCTCTTGGCATATGGATGCTTGCTACTTCATGTGTTATAATTTGTTTGGAGCATCCTAGTGGCAATGTATGATGGTGCTATGAGTTTGGTTTGTCACTAGGAGTGGTGTTCTATATGTTCCCTTTTTGTTATATCATAGGAATGCGTGGTAGGGACATACTTGATGTTTGATGGAGTTAACACCTTTCTATGTTCCTTTTATTATGGTGTTAGATGTGGTGTGGTGATACAAATTTTCTTTATCGTGATATCCCTCGGTGTTATAACTTTTTAACATTGCAAGATTGCTAGACATCATCTAGGGGTGATTTGTATTTGATGATATTAGTACCCTTGTTGATGTGTACTTCTTAAATTTGTTGTAGGGGGCATACTACATATTTGTGTTTGATGTTCTAGACTTTGGTTTGAGGATATAACATTGATGTATTAGACATTTGATGGTGGAGCCCCATAGGTTCAAGCCTAGGTAGATCTTATGTTTTGTTATTATGGTGGTATCATGGTGTGACTTGGCTAGAAAGAACACTTTTAGTTTACATTTTACAACACCTTGATGGAGCTCATCCCCTCTCGAGCACATGCTAATGTTTTTATAATCATTCAATGGTTATATGGAGGTGGACTATGATTGTATTAGAGCTCTAACCTTTGTGTCACACATGTTCATGTTGATTTAATCATTCATTGGCTCTTTGGAGAAGGACTATCGTTATATTGGAGCATTAACCTTTCTGCACACATATTGAGTTTGAATTAACAGGTAATTGGACCAGTTTTACCTTGAAGGAGGCCCACATGTGCAATTTGAGTATTTTATTATTTTCTTGTAAGATGCACATGTGGAGACACTTTTTTGTTATTTCATGGAGCATTTGAGAATGGTCAACCGAGCACTCTATCGAGGATTCGTTCCAGTATTATTGAGTTCATCTTTTGGAGATTTTAACAACTCCATTTTTTTTATCAATGTTTGACTTGTCTCATGGATTTGGTTACATGGGAGCATTATTATATTGTTTTCATTGAGGATATGGCCTAACTAGTCAATTAATTTATATTTCTTTATCTTGTCATGGAATTAGTTAGGAAAATATTGTATTTTATTGTAAAAGAGATGAAACTACCTTTAGATAAAAGGGCTTTCTTTCCATTTCATTTTGTAATTGGGTGTTAGAGATTGACAAGTGACGAAGTTAGAGTAGGAGCTTGGAGTTGAAGGTTGATGGAGCTCCCTTGTGTCGCAAACCCTTGAATGTTAATGAAGAAGTGAGGTATTGCAGCTACTTTGTTGGGTGGTTATTTTATGCTATTAATCTGTTGTAAATTTGTTGTATAAACTTATTGCTATCATTTTAATATGAAGGCCTAGTAATAAAACTTTTTTTTCATTTAGGAGTAAAGCAATGTGAGGAAATTTTCCTTCTTGTTTACGTGCTGTTTATTTTTGCGATTGTTATCCATATTCTATCAAATTAAGTTGCAGATTGGAGCTATAATTTAGCCATAAAACAACACCTTTATATTAGGATTGAGGAGTGTCACACCTAGCCTTCTAAGACATGTTTCTACACATATTTCCAGCAATTGATTTAGGTTAATTGCAACAAACCTAGTTTCTTTACCTTGAGTACATACTTAAAGATGAATATACCAAACTAGTTCTTGCATGTAAATAGGTTTGATGTGTCACATTATTCCTTTCTAACTTATAGCCGACAACAAAATTGTTGATTATGGCAACTTGTCCCTTCATTTGTTCAATATTTGATGATTTTGTTAGCCCACACAATGATAGGCATCGGTCCTTTGTCATTTCTTTCCCTTGTTCCTTTTTTCTTCCCTTCTTTTCTTTCCCATATCACTTTCCCCATTTCCATTTCCATACACTACTGCTATTGAAATACTGAGAGGGTGGTGAATCAGTATTTGTACAATTATAATATTTTTAATCAAGAGCAAGTTGCTAATCACCAATTATAGCATATCATCAATGTACATAAAAATAACAAAATGCACAGTACACAATATTTTGACGTGGAAACCCAAGTCCTGGGGGTAAAACCATAGAAGCCTTTTTAAAAATAAATTTGACCCAACAACAACTGGGTTAACAAATTTAATACAACTTTTCCGGCTACAGCTGGAAGGGGCTACAACCCCTTAGACCTTGTCAGCTGCAACTGACAAGCTGCTTCAACAGCATAACTTACAAGATTGTGAGCCCTAGCACCACTTTACCACCCTGAAGAAGAAGAAGACTGAACCTGTGGACTTGTTGAAACCAATCACTGAACTTCCTGCTGATAACCTTTGCTCTTTGATCACTGCCAAGTCATCACTGTATATTGATAAGTCATTTCACTGCCATTCACTGTTCATGTACATCATTGTACACCTCATCACACACAATCACTGAACAAGAAATTCTGCTCTGCTTTCACTGAACATAAGGCATGCATCATCAAGTAGCATCGTCATCATAAGGTATGCATCATCGTCATCTAGTGTACATCATAGTGCATAGGAATGCAGCATCACATCATAACATGCTTCATCAGCATAGTGTGTACATCATAGCGTGTAGGAGTGCATCATCATAGAATATAAATCACAATGGATTTACTTCATACATCATTGTACATATGCATATACCACTGTGTATTATTGTACATCACTATACATACACTTCACTATACACATTACATTGTACATACATTATCGTGCCCGAGTATATCTCATTCATTGGTTGCATACATACATACCTTATAAATAGTGCAAGTTAAATCTTTTACTTAGGTTGTGTATATCTTCTGTAGATGACTTCAATCAAGACCAACCTTGGACTTGAAAGTGACCTTCACCACTGTAGATGAATTCAAACTCAGAACTGTGGATGACCTCAGAAAATTCGGGACTGTTTAAGAGAACTCAGTCTGTCAAGCATATAAGAGAGGAGTAGTAGCCATCACCCAACACCCAAAAAATCGACTGTGCAAGCATGAAGAACTTGGAATGTTTAGATGGTAAAAAGGTCAAAATAAAAAACTTGGAAGAGCAGCAGTTCCCAGTAACCATCACTTGCAAATTCAGATTGTGTAGATGACTTAAAAAATCAGACTGTTTATGTGGTGACTTAACCCCAATTTTTTTTTATCTTTGTTGAAAATTCGGGTGTAGGCTACCTCAGTCCACTATATGCTAGTGCATTCGTTGATGATCCAAGTTATGGCAAACTTTTGTGTATTAATACACCTACTAGGCGTTGAGAGCTAGGCCCGACTTCAAGGGAGGGTTACACAATTTATTAATTTAAAATTTTGTTTTTAAAACAATTTCTTAAAGGGGTCTACCTTAACAAGGGGAGGTTAAACAAAACTTTTTTAATTTTAAATTTCATTTTAACACTCAAACACTTAAGGGGCTGACCTTGACCTTTTCAAGGAGACACAACGGTAGAGGTTCCAAAGGAAGGTCATTTAAGTTTTAATATTTTAACTTTTTTTGTTAAGAGCTTAACACTTGGCAAGGGTTTAGGGTTTGACCTTTAGCCACCAATGCTACCACAAGAAAGGGACTGCTGTACTAGCTACCAAGGGTACACCATAGTACCAAGAATCCCATCCTCATGGCCATCAAGCCATCAAGTGTGTGGGTCCAAGGACTCCCTTGAACACCAAGACCATCTCAGCTACCTCATCAACACTTAGATGGCCCTCATTACTTCACGATTCCTCCAAGGCTACAAAGGACCAATCAACCATTAGGTGTGGGGGTGCCTAGACTTCTCCTAGGGTACCATGATCTCATTATAACACAAATGACCACTGGATGGGTCATTTGGCCTATTGCAACTTCTTCAACCCACCAAGGACACTTTCTAGGGTACTAGGGCATAGGTTGTGGAACCGAGGAACGAAAGAAACAACTAGGGAACCATAGAAATTACTTGGGGGAACTTAAACACAATGAAGGGTGTATAGGGATTTTGCCAATGTCCCAAGGGCTCCAAGGGCTTGGACAAGGTCAAAAGGTCTCCTTTGACATTGACGGACTTCTAAGTTCTAAACCTTAGGGGCTCCTCAAGGGCATGGATGATTTTAAGGAACCATACTTATTTAAAAGTGTATAAATGTTGGCGAATATTACCAATTCTTGAAACAACAACTATAAAATGATTGGTGACATTTTTGAAAAAATATTTTAATTTCCAAGAATTTTATATCGTTTATATAATAATTTGGCGATTTTTAGGGTGAAAAAATTTTACCCCATCAAAATTGGGCAAAACAAGGCTTCAAAAAATGCAAAATGGCGAATCTTTTTTGGGAGAAAAACATGGAAAAATAGCCCACTGGGCTAAATTTTGCCCCTAAAA
The DNA here is from genome assembly GCA_001517045.1 of Pseudotsuga menziesii. NCBI lineage: Eukaryota > Viridiplantae > Streptophyta > Pinopsida > Pinales > Pinaceae > Pseudotsuga > Pseudotsuga menziesii. Next base: position 68,754 of record LPNX010523067.1, on the reverse strand, counting down.
TTATCCCTGCTCAAGGGTCACCAAGACACACTTGTTGGTATCAATGACAATTTAGTCAACAACTACACCTTCTGTTTTTATCAATGCTTACTTTTCATTTTCACCTTGATCCCCTACTTCATAGCCTTCTTAATCCTACCTTTAGGGAAGCCTGCCTTGTGTTGGAGAAGAGCCAACCTAAAGTGTGGGGAAGAGCTGTTGAGGTGACAATTGGTAGCCTTCTTGAGTTACAAATCTATTACTTTGTGCTTAGGAATTTACGTTTTGTGGGTGCTAGATTTTGTTGTAACAGGTACCTCTTTGTTTTTTGGCCACGATTGGTCTTATATTGAGTTGGGTCTCTATACACCCACTCATTGTATTTATCATTTTTACTTGTGCCCCCCTATTCAACTTAAGGAGGGATGTTGAAAATGGTGTAAGATTCACTGTTGGCCACTTCTGACCTTATATTGTAGTCATTATTGTATTTGCAGGTTTGGCTAAGGTTGACCTTGTACACGTAGGGTAATAACTCCTCTTGGGGGAAGCACCTTGCTCTTAGGTTGTGTGTAAGTACACAACTCTCATTTGTAATTCATCATCCTATTATCTATCAAGTGTAGTGTGTTGCCGCCTAATTCGCACCTTGGGTCACGTGGCAGAAATCTTCGAGCCATTGGGTGCAACCTTGGCGGCAAGTAAGAGTCCAGTGATGTCACTTGATCTTGACTCCTAGCGTAGCCAAGGGGGGTGGTCCCTATGAAAATAATTTAAGGTTGTTTAATCTATGAAAGGAAAAAATGACTAGTCTCTAGGAGTTAAGATGATGTAAATACTGAAACTAAGACCTTTGCAAATAGTTTAGATCAACATGTAAAATAAGCATTCCATTTGACACATAAATTAACTAAGATACCAAAAGTAAATGATTGATGCAAAATAGACCAGTGCTAATGGAGTGCTCGTGTATAAAGGGTTGTTGGTGATGTCTTGAGAATGTATTACAATTGGCTCGTTGGTTAGTCTTAAAATTATTAAATGAGTGGATTAATTGTTGATTAATTTTATTAGAGTGGTAACGGTTTGGATTATTAGGGGAGATGGAATTCCAAATATACCCAAAGGGTACGAGGAGTATGTTCGGATTTGCTTAGAAGTGGTTCTCACAGTGACATGTGGGCTAAATGGAGTCGTGGGGTTCTACACCAACAAGTATGTATCCTAACGGGGCCCCACAATCACTTTCTAGTTGTTCCTACTCCACTTGAAGGCTTTGCCCATTACTGGGCAATATCGAAAAAGTGCCCATTCTAATACTAGTCACTCTAATCTCTTTCTGATTGTCCCACCATTCTAGCCAAAGGCCTGCAGTGTTCACAAGAGCATACAGGGATTAAAGCCTTGTTAATTTTAAGAATTTTAAATCAAACATGTGTTGTTTAAAAATATCAATATCGATACTCTCGTTTCCAGGAACACGGTCGGATTTGTTAAATTTTAAATGGCAATAAGAAATATTATAAAATAAAAAGAAATACTGAAACTAAACTAACTAATTGACACGGATCCCCCCCTGGCGGGATGTAAATTTTCCTTTAATATTCAACTAGGGCTAAACAGTGCATGCAAAATATCAACTAATAACCACACATGAATATCTTTTACAGTATGCAGCGGAATATAAAACTGAGAAACAAATCACAACATCACATCACAATATTGACACTATTATTTTGGGTATGGAAACCCTCGGAAAAACCCAAGATGGGAAAACCGGTGCAGCAGTCAGATATAGATTTTATTATGAGAAAATATGGAACTTTTACAATCACTTCAAATTCACCCAAACCTGGCGAATGTAGTACCCGGCAGAATCATTGGGCAAATCCCAGCTAAACCTCAACACCCTCCTGTGTGAGTGTACGAACCAGCTTTACGAAGCTCGATGATCTTGCTGCTCACTCCTTCGTCTTCTCAGCTAAATCTGTTGTCTGACTTTCTCTCCCTGTCTGTCTGTATCATGTCTCTATCAGAATACAAGTGTGTATGTTCTCTCCACCAATTGATCTCTCTTTTATAACTTTAGGTAAAGCAAAAAACCTAATTTCACTTTCACTTTAACTAGTGGTTCACTAAAGTTAATTCAGATCACTTTAATTTATTTTCCAAAGTAAACTTAGGAAAAGTAAATTAAATACAAGTAGTTTCCTAATTTAAGTCTTCTGCATGCAAGAACAAATGCATGCAGGAAGACCTTCCTTGTTGCTACTAGTTTAACACTCCCTCTCAACAAGGAAGGGATTCAGTAGCAACATCAACTTATCCCTAAACTTCACAAAACTCTGTCTGCAAAGTGCCTTGGTGAAAATGTCCGCCACCTGCTCATCTGTCTGTATGTACTCCAACCGAATGGTTCCCCTCTGAACACAATCTCTCAAGAAGTGGTGTCTGATGTTTATGTGTTTGCTCTGGTTATGGAACACTGGATTCTTAGATAGCCTGATGCCACTCTGATTGTCACAGTGAACAACTGTAGCCTCTAGCTCACACTCGAACAACCCTGTAAGTAACTTTCTTAGCCACATACCCTCACAAGCAGCCATGCTGGTTGACATGTACTCAGCCTCTGCCGAGCTCAATGCAACTGTCTTTTGCTTCCTACTGAACCAAGAGACAACCCTTGATCCAATGCTGAAACAACAACCTGAAGTACTCTTATGGTCCTCTACACATCCTGCCCAGTCAGAATCTGTGAAACCTGCTAACTCTACACTCTCCCTGCGCTCATAAACCAATCCATACTCCACTGTACCTCTGATGTAGTGAAGTATGTGCTTCGCAGCCGTCCAATGCACTCTCCGTGGGTCCACCATGAACTGACTCAAAGAGTTGACTGCAAAGCTGATGTCTGATCGAGTGTTGACCAGATACATAAGCGATCCGATAAGCTGATGATACAAGGTAGGATCAAATCCGTCTGACCCTGATGCATCAATCTTCCTCCAGTTGGAAACTAGAGGTATGGCCATAGGCTTGCAGTCCTCCATCCTGAATCTCTTCAGGATCTCTACTGCATACTTCCCTTGTTCGATGAAGAAGCATCCATCTCTCTGCCAAACCTCCAAGCCCAAAAAGTAATGCATCAGCCCAAGGTCTTTCATCTCAAACTCTACTGCAAGGTTGGACTTACAGTCTCCAATCGGCCTCTCATCTCCTGTAAAAAAGAGATGATCCACATATAAGACCAGTATGAGAGGCACCTCACTTGTGAAGAAGTACAGGTTTTGGTCAGCCTCACTCCGTTGAAATCCCATCTCCCGTAGATAGCTGTCAATCCTCGAGTACCATGCTGTAGGTGCCTGCTAGAGCCCGTAAAGAGCTTGATGCAGTCTGCATACATGCGTCTCCCTGTTATCCACAACAAACCCCTCTGGCTGCTCAATATACACCTCCTCCTCTATCACTCCGTTGAGGAAGGCAGTCTTGATGTCCATCTGATGGACACGCCAACCCATCTCAGCTTCTAGTGAGATAATGGTCTGAATGGAAGAATACCTGGAAACAAGGGTGAAGGTCTCCTCATAATCAATACCCTCCTTCTATGAAAAACCCTTTGCCACGAAGCGCGCCTTGTACTTCTCCACGCTTCCGTCTGCTGCATGCTTCACCTTGTATATCCATCTAGATCCCACCACCTTTTTCCCTTGTGGCCTTGGCGCAACCTCCCATACCTGGTTTTTCATAATGGAGTCATACTCCTCAACCATAGCTTCCTGCCACACATCATGTTGTGCAGCCTCCCCGAAGCTGGAAGGTTTAGAGTTAATCAACTCTGTCATCAGTGCCATATAACTAGGCCTCTCTGGTGGTACACTCCGTCTAAAAGATGTCTGTGGAGGATCTACCTGCCTGGAATCCTACACTGTGGATCTAAACCACTTAGGCCTTGGCCTAGTGTCAACCTGCTGCGATTGCTGGATATTTGTCTCCTACTGCAGCTCATCCTTCAAGTCAATGACTGAAGGATCTTGTCCACCTGACTCCCTCTGACCACTAGAACCTGTGCTCTGTGTCTGTACTTGTACTTGTACATGTGGCTCCTCCAACTTGACTCTCAACTCATGTGCTGGTTGTTGCTCTGCTGGTAAGTCCAGAGACCTCTGCAAGGCCCTGTCCTCATCGAATTGGACATCCCTGCTCACAATGATCCTCTTGCGAGTAGGAATGTAAACTCTCTATGGCTTCGAAATCTCGCTGTAACCAACAGGTAACCCCTTTCTCTCTAGAAGGGTCCAGCTTCTTCCTATTGTCAGCATGAACATGACAATAGCAGACACTGCCAAATATGCGAATGCGACTCACATCTGGCCTAGTGCATGTGAAGACCTCCTTCGGTGTCTTCCTCCCCAAGGCTTTGTGGGAACACCTGTTCTGAATGTATACTGCAGTCCTATATGCCTCGATCCAGAGGGATAGTGGTAATCCCTGATCAAATAGCATGGCCTTGGCTGCTCCAACCATAGTCTTGTTCTTCCGCTTTGCAACTCCATTCTGCTGTGGGGTATGGGGCATGGTGTGCTCCTTCTTGATCCCCTAAGTTGAACAATACTCCATGAACTCATTGGAAGTGTACTCACCCCTATTATCTGTCCTCAATACCCGAATCTTCTTTCCTGTTTGGTTCTCCACAAGAGTCTTAAACTCTCGGAACCTCTCAAAGACCTTTGATTTGGCATTCAGGAAATAGATCCAGGTTTTCCTAGAATAGTCATCAATGAAGGTTACGCAGTAACTGTAACCACTGAACGAATAGAAACTCATAGGTCTGCATACATTTGAATGCACCAAGTCCAAGGGCGCCTTCGACTTGTGCTCACTCCGTGGGAAAGGCTTCCTAATGTTCTTCCCCAAAGCACAACCCTTGTAGTGGTTATGCTTTTCCTCCTGTACCTGAGGAGCTCCAATGACTGCCTGTCTCAAATGTTTCAGTTCACCATGGTGTAAGTGTGCCATCCTCTTTTCCCACAACTCACCCTAACTGCTGCTGCTGTTGCTAACTAGAGCCTTTGCAGGCTCAAAGTGTAATCTGTACACTTTCTCGCTCCTTCTGCCAATCACTCGATCCAAGCTCCTATCTGAACCCTTGGGCCTGATATACACTTTATGGTCATGGAACTTCACCTGATATCCGTTGTCCTCGAGAGTGGAGACTGATATAAGGTTCTTGGTTAGTCCTGGAACATATAACATAGCAGCAAAACTGAGGGGTTTGCCAAACTCCCTCTCAAATGAAACAGTGCCAACTCCCTCCACCTGATACCGCGCATCATCACCCAGCTCAACGTGGATTCCTGTTGCACCCACCTACAAGTCTCTGAAGAATCTCTTCTGTCCAGTCATGTGACTAGATGCTCCACTGTCAATGTACCATATGTTGCTCCCTGTGGTGCTTACCATGCAAGCTATCAAGCAAAACTCCTCATCGAAGTTCCTGCTGAACTCATCCACCTCTGCAGATCCAACAATTTGAGTGTTACTCTTCTTCTTCATGTCTGGGCATTGGGAGGCAAAGTGTCCTTGCTTGTGGTAGATAAAACACTTGACCTTTGACACGTCAAGGTTCTTCTTGCCATCCTTCTTCTTCTTTGCCTTCCCCTTGCTCTTCCATGTAAGGGCTAGAGCCTCCTCATCAACAATCTGTGGGGCACTGCTGGATGAGCCTGATCCCTGACCCATGCGGGTCTCCTCCTACACAAAGTCATCCCATAGTCTCTGCCAATCAGGGAGCTTCTCCCTAGCCACAACACCTTTGACAAAGGTGCCCCATGGCTTAGAGAAGCCATTGAGGGCTATTCGAACTAGCTCCTCATCTTTTGTCTTAGAGCCAACAGCTCCAAGCTCATCCCTGATCTGTGTGAGCCTCGTGAGATAAGGCACCACTCCTTCTCCCTTGGTCATCTTGGTGCTTCGCATCCTCTCTTGCAACACCATCCTCTGGTTCTCGTTCTTGCTTTGGTACAAACTCTCCAAAGCCTTCCACATTTCTAATGCAGTCTTCTTACCAGAAAGGTGAGGGACTATATGGTCCTTCACTCCATCCATGATAATCAGCATGGATTTGGAATCCATCTTCTTCCAAGCTACTAGATCTGCTAGATCTGTGGGTGCAACCTTCGTGGAGTCAATGTGCTCCTCTGCATCACTGACGTCCAGGATGCTTGTGATCCTTTCTTTCCATGTAGGAAAGTTCTGAGCACCCTGGAGTCTGTTCTCAACTCTCAATTGCATGGCCATAGTGAAATGTACCTCTCAAACCCTAGATCTGGAAGTCTAGGTTTGTGTCTTCCTATAGATCTGCCCCTGATCTATCATTGCTGCTACAAATCTCTCAGCTTTAGCTCACCAGAGCTCTGATACCATGTAAATTTTCCTTTAATATTCAACTAGGGCTAAACAGTGCATGCAAAATATCAACTGATAACCACACATGAATATCTTTTACAGTATGCAGCGGAATATAAAACTGAGAAACAAATCACAACATCACATCACAATATTGACACTATTATTTTGGGTATGCAAACCCTCGGAAAAACCCAAGATGGGAAAATCGGTGCAGCAGTTAGATATAGATTTTATTATGAGAAAATATGGAACTTTTACAATCACTGCAAATTCACCCAAACCTGGCAATTGCAGTACCCGGCAGAATCACTTGGCAAATCCAGCTAAGCCTCAACACCCTCCTGTGTGAGTGTATGACCCAGCTGTACGAAGCTCGATGATCTTGCTGCTCGCTCCTCCGTCTTCTCAGCTAAATTCTCTGTTTGACTTTCTCTCCCTCTCTGTATCATGTGTCTGTCGGAATACAAGTGTGTGTGTTCTCTCCACCGATTGATCTCTCTTTTATAACTTTAGGTAAAGCAAAAACCCTAATTTCCCTTTCACTTTAACTAGCGGTAAAGCAAAAACCTTAATTTCACTAAAGTTAATTTAGATCACTTTAATTTATTTTCCAAAGTAAACTTAGGAAAAGTAAATTAAATACCACTGGTTTCCTAATTTAAGTCTTCAGCATGCACGAACACGTGCATGCAGGAAGACCTTCCTTGTTGCTACTAGTTTAACAGGGGATGGGGCATGGGCGCTTGGCTTCCCACTCTTTTCTTTTATTACAATAATTAAATAAGAATATTTTTGTTCCTTTTTAAATTAGGAAACACAAATTTACAAAATTCGAGGCTTTAAAATCTCCCATAGAACAATTAGAAAGAGGAAGGGCTCTCAGATGGCTTAAATCATCAAAATTTCGCCAGAGTGCCTCCTACCTGTGCGTTAATTGCTACAAAACAACAAGCAAATGCAAACCAAATATGCTAGATAATCAATTAAAACATAAAAAATTTAACATAATATCCAAGTACTTTAAAAAGATAAATTTTAAGTTATGGAAACTGTACTTGTTAAAAGATAGATCTATAAAGTTTGACTTCAAAATCAGATCTAAACTTGAATGTAAATGTAAATCAGATTAGTTTATGATTTATCTAATTGCGCTAATTTGATTAAGACTTCTTAAAGTAGCCAGTAACCAGAAGAAAGTAATTTTGTAGAATGAAAGAAGAAAAGAACCTGCTCGATGCTAGAACCTGGGTGATGGATTTCTTCATAGTGGAGCACAAAGGGACTATGTATTTTTGTAAATCTTGGAGAGGAGAGCAATGTAAACAAACTCAACCTCTTCTTCAAGTAAGATAACCTACAACTTGGACAAAGACTTGCACATAAAAGTGATTAAGAGAAACTCGGTGTTACCTGCCGCAAAACCTTAGAACAAAAGATCATTAAACAAAATAATAATGTAATTCTAAGAGATCTGAAACAGATATATAGTAAGATCGTAAGAAAACAAGCTTTAAATCTTACTCTATTGGGAAATGGACAACGTCGATGAGTTCATAAGCATGAAACAATGTTCATCCACACATGAAAATGCTACACAGTTCTTGACCCCCAAAGCCTTTTATTCAGAATGATAATGAAAATGTTACAATAGCATACAAACAAAGGTTCGATCTTCGATGGAAAATGAAGCGAACTTCTCTTCTTAAATAGATGAAGCCAAGCATGAAGGGGGCACTTGCTAAAGGAGAGTGCTTGGCTTGGTTGGTGTTGCCGCTTAGTTCGCACTGCGAGTCACATGGCAGAAATCATCAAGCCACTGGGTGTGACCTTGGGGGTAAGTAAGAGTCAAGTGCTGCCAATTGATCTTGGCTCCTTCGTCTAGGCCAACTCCTAATGAAGCCAAGGGGGGTGGTCCCTATGAAAATAATCTAAAGTTGTTAAGCTATAAAAATGAAAACAACTGTTCTAGGAGTTAAGATGGATTAAATTAAAATATCAACCACAAGTCACTGCGGAGAGTGCTTGGCTTGGTTGGTGTTGCCGCTTAATTCACACCTCGGGTCACGTGGCAGAAATCTTCAAGCCATTGGGTGCGATCTTGGGGGCAAGTAAGATTCAAGTGATGTCACTTGATCTTGACTCCTCCGTCTAGGCCAACTCCTAGCGAAGCCAAGGGGGGTGGTCCCTATGAAAATAATCTAAGGTTGTTAATTTATAAAAATGAAAACAACTGTTCTAGGAGTTAAGATGGAATAAATTAAAATATCAACCACTAGTCAATGCAAAATAAATTACGTCAACAACTTAGAAAATGTATAAACCATACATGACATTTGCAAAATTGATTTAAGCATAAACATAACGTAGACCAGTGCCAATAAGAATGGAGTGCTTGTGTATATGGGATTGGTGGTGTGGTCTCAGTGAAAGTATTGCAGTTGGCTCGTTGGTCAATTTTAAATTAGTAAATGAGTGGATTAAGGAGTGGGTTGATTCTTGGGTTGGCCCACTATGACTTACCTTCTTGAACTGAGTGCTACAACAACTTTACCAAGTGTCCATTGGGGGAAGGCATAATTTGCTTGGAGTAGCCGCTTGACTCCGTGTTATTCGTTCTTTGTGACCTCTCGAGTTCTTAAAGATTTGTTTTATGTGGATTGTCCTATTAAGCTAGTCACTCCAATCCCTTTCTGGTTGTCCCATCGTTCCAGCCTGTAATGTTTCGTTATTGCTAAATAGGGAATTGACTGAGGACATTTAATACCGGGAGCATATTAGAACAATTATTCAATATTATTAAGTCATTAGTATAGTAAACAGAGCCATCAGAGCATGCAAGCCTTATTTCTCCAGTCTTAACTCAACGAGCAATTATAATTGCATGCATGCAAAAAGTAAAGTGCAAACCCTAAAAGTGACATGCAAATCGTAAAAGTACATGCTAAAACTATATAAGAAGGGTCACTGAACCAAAAGGTTCATCTATGATTATTATTATTGAGTTTGGTTTCTAGAGCAGCAACATCAAGTGTCGCGACAACAAGTTGGGGTTGGAGACGAAGGTCTTCAGCTAGTAAGGGGTTTCGGCAACGAAATCTATCTGCCCTAATCACTTCGGGATAGATCATCTAGATCTATCATCGGTATTCATGATCTTCTTTTTCTTGGTTCAGTCATTTAGAATAAGAGAGAAAGTTTATTGCAGGTGCACCTTTTGTTGTTGGGAATACAACTAGAAATACCAGATCTATTCGCTAACCTTCATGATTCCTGTAAAGTTTGTGCATGCTACCTCCATTCTCCTTAGCAAGGATACATCAACATATTGAGTACTTCTTATTCCATTTCGGGCACATTCCAGCCTCCTCCAGCAGAAAATGTGAGATAGAGGGGTGTCACCCTCTTTGTGGCAGAGCAATTTGTTAGGTGGCTTAAAGGAGGCAAAACCTGTGCATGTGTCTTCTTATCTCTCAGGGAGGCCTATACCATCACTCCTAGAAAGTTTCAGCAACATCGAACAGTTCCTCCCTCAAAAACGTCAAGATCATCAAAAGGAGGGCACTCTTTTAGTTGGGCGTCAACTTTAGAAGAGGCGCACTATTATCTTATCTTTTTGGCGTAACCTGCATGCATCTTATCTTTTGGTGGACTATCAACATTATTATCAGTGGTATGTATATATCTTCTTACTAAAAGTCTTTGCCCTATTATTTCTCAAGATCAACTATTTTTTAGGCCCATTTGGCACGACACTTTTTGCATGCACATTTTATTCATCTTTCCAGCACTATTTGAGTATTTGAACAACAAATATATTACCAAAGTACAATAGAATATCAGTTGGAATATTACACAGCCAAAGGTCTGCATTGTTCACAAGAGCATACAGGGACTAAAGCCTTGGTCTATTTTAAAAAATTATCAAACGTGTAGTTGTTTAAAAATCACAGTACTGATACTCTTGTTTCCCCTTTTAGGTACTTCGAGAACACAGTCGGATTTGTTTGTTTTAAATGCAATAAAAAATAAAATTAATATTTAACTAAGAAAAAGAAAACTTCTCTAAAAAAAATCAAACCACAAAAAAGAGACGACACGATTTCCTCTAGGAGGATTGGTGTGGGTGCTTAGCTGCCCACTCGCTTATCTTTTATTACAATGAATAATGAATACTTGTGTTCCTTTGTAGAATAGGAAACACAAGTTTATAAATTTTGAGTCTTTAGAAACGCCTAAAGAAAAGGTAGAAAGAAGAATGGCTCCTAGATGGCTTGATTTTGGAAAATTTCTCCAGAGCACCTCTGTACTTGTTCGTCAAATGCTGCAAAACAACCAACAAAGTTACGCCAAATATGCTAGATTGATCATTTAAAACATAAAATTTTTGGCATATTACTAAGTACTTTTAAAAGATAAATTTTGAAATTTTAAACAAGTACTTGTTAGAAGCTAGATACATAAAGATGAGCCTTTTAAAATCAGATCTAACTTATAAATGCAAATGCAAATCAAATTACTTTATGATCTATTTCTAAAGTAAATAGTAACCGAAAAAGTTTAATTTTGATGGTGAAGGAAAGATAGAAGAAAGGAGCTGAAAGCTTGGGAACTTTGGGGCGTGGAGTCTGCTTTGGTGGAACACCAAAGGACTATGTCTTTCACAAGAAATTGAAGATGAGGAGGATGCAAACAAGTTCAACCCCTTCTTCAAGTGAGATCACCTGCAAACTTTGAAATCCTTGCACAAAAAATGGTTAAAAGCTTGTTGCCATCTACAACAGAAACTTGGAAAACATGAACATTAAACAAAATGAGCATGCCATTCTAAGAGATCTACTTGCAAATGAACAATAAGATTGTGAAGCAAACAAGCTTTTCTAATCTTATTCTACTGGGATACAACTCCCCTTCAAAGCCCAAATTCAACCAACAGAAAGTAAAGAAAACAAGACACTTGACAATTATTATCCACACATGAAAAGCATTACACCATAAATCTGCCTCCAAAGCCTTTATTATTCCAGAAAATATTACAAACTACAAGAGCAGAGCTTTAACGACCTTTTAGTATTCTGACCATCATGAGAAAATGAGAATCACAACCTTGCTTAAATAGAAAAACTTATGCCCAAGGAGGGCGCACTTGCTAAAGAAAACACTTTGCTTGGAAGGAAAGAGCTGGGGATGAATCATTTGTGGATTGGATAGTGGCAAGATCCAAAAATTAGAAAGCAAACTCCCAAAACTCAAACTTATCTAAAAAAGATGCGCCCCCCTTTGAAGAAAAACGCTCCCACTTGGAGAGATGCACCCAACTTGGAGAAGGGATCATCCATGCTTTGATTTACTTGGAAATAACATGATTTGACCTTCCAAAATCCTTAGGATGCTTGTCGCTTTACTTTGACAACTCATGAAACTTGCTTTTGAGAAGTTTCTTTTACTTTATGAGTTGCCGAATTTCTCATTTTTCCAATTTTTTGGTCTTTTTTGGGTTTTTCGAGTAATAATTAATTTTGGAGATAAATAATTACTCGAAAACTTAGGAAAGTGGGTTTAGGAAAAGTTAGAAAACGAGCACCCTCATAGAAAAAAAAACCTCCTAGTCCCACTTTTATGACTTAGATAAATTTTACAATTAACTTGTTAAAAATAAGCCTAGAAATTACAAAAAACCTATGGGGGACTTAGTACATGTTCATAATGACTCAAAAGAATGATGAGCATGGTAATATACATTGACACTTAGGTTTTAATAACCACCTAAGGCCTAATCACCAAGACAATTATTCCAGCTTTGGAGGCTTGATTGAAAAAGTAAAAAATTATAAATCTTTAAAAAACGATATATAATTAACAAGGAAAAAACACCCTAGAATAATGTATTAATGACTAAGTCCTAGGAAGCCAAACCTTTTACATAAATTCATCATGCTAGTTCATTTTATTACAATTTTATGTGGGGGTATGAACATGTTAAAAATAAAAAATAAAAGGGCCTAGGACGGCCTAAATGGACTTCCGAACTCGGAATTTGAACAAGTTATTGTTCATCATGGGTGGCTCACTTGAAAGTCCAACTGAGTGCAACTCAGGTGGTAACAATTGGCATGAGTTGTCTGTGGGTTTGGTAATGGAAAGATCCAAAAAGAGAAATGCCACATCCCAAAACTCAAATCATATCCCAAAACCTGCTTTCTTTTCTTGGGAAACGTGCCCCCACTTGGAGAGGTGCGTCCCCACTATCATGAGGAAACTTTCATTTCTTTGATTTGATGATAATGGCAACATCTAGCTATCCAAAAACATTAGGATACTTGCCAACTCATGGAACTCTTTTTCGACAAGTTTCTTTTACTTTATGAGTTGCCGAATTTTTCACTCTATCCATATTTTTGGTCTTTTTTGGGTTTTTCGAGTAATAATTAATTTTGGAGATCAATAATTACTCGAAAACTTAGGAAAGTGGGTTTAGGGGTTAAGTGGATGCTCTAAGTTAGAAAACGAACACCCCCATGGAAAAAACAACCTTCCTAGTCCCACTTTTATGACTTAAAGGAATTTTACAATGAACTTATTAAAAATAAGCCTGGAAAAACGGGAAAAATATTTTTTTTTGGAAATTAAAAAAAACCTATGGGGGACTTAGTACATGTTCATATGACTCAAAAACAATGACTAGCATAGTAATATACATTGACACTTAGGTTTAAATAACCTCCCAAGGCCTAACCACCAAGACAATTATTCCAGATTTGGAGGCCTGAGTGAAAACTCGAAAATTATAAATCGTTAAAAAATGATATATAATTAACAAGGAAAAACACCCCAGAATAATGTATCAATGGCTAAGTCCTAGGAAGCCAAATCTTTTAGATAAATTCATCATGTCAGTGATTTTGTTACAATTTCCTGTGGGGTATGAACATGTTAAAAAAAAGAAAAAAAGGGCCTAGGAAGGCCTAGATGTACTTCTGAACTCGAAAATTGAACGAGTTTTTGTTCATCTTTGGTGGCTCACTTGAATGTCTAACTGAGTGCAACTTAGGTGGTAACATAGTGCTCTCTTTTGTTCATGGGTTTCTCTCTCTCTCTGGTGCACCACTTCTTGGGTTATTTCTCTCTCCAGGTTGCAGACCTATTGGCTGTTTTCTCTTCAAGAGTTGGGATGCCCTAGTGCTGTTTTTTTTGTTTTTGTTACAGAATTGTTGTTAGTGTTGGTTACATTCATTTCTCTCACTATCTCTTGCGAATATGAACATTGTGTGTATGTGTGTAAGATGGAATGAGAGTGTTGAACCAAAGAACATAAAGGAATTAGAGAAAGTGTTCCAAGGAAGAAGAAACATTGAAGGCTAAATCATAATGCCACAACAAAAATTTTCGTGGGCTTCAAACCTTTGTCAAAGATAAATGCAATATAATAACCTAAGTAGACACGATGGCACATGACACAAAGGACAGTTGGATACGAGTATCCGAAACGGGACATGACAACCTCGGAAATAGGACACTGAGGACATATATATGTATGTATGTATTAAAAAAAAATTAACATATAGATCCATTTTTTTAAAAACTAGAACATTTACAGAATATTGATACATCATAAAATGATACAAGTTACAACTAGTTACTACATCAATCATTCAATGATGAATCATGATCAAGCACACAAGAATAATAGAAGTTAGAACCATAAATTGCAGATTTCTTATTAAGTTCAAAATCAAAATGTATTACATAGATATGGAGAGAATGCCACTGGAAAATACAAAATAGAGTAGATACAAAGTTGGGAAGAATCTTATAGCTTGTTAGTGGTACTGGCCACTGTTAATAGTCCTCCTCCATGGCAAAATGACCATCAATGTCGTTGCTTTCTCCTCCATCCTCCTCTGTAGCCAATCCATCCTACCCCTCCATCCCTCCCCCTCCTCGTCCTTTGATACATGTTAGGGCACGTGTTAGACATGTGCCAAAAATCTGCCCTGTGTTTTAGGACACATTAAAACTTGTGACCAACATATGTCTGTCCGTGTCACGTGCCCAACACATTGGAAACAGACACAGAGGCCTATATGGCCATGCCATGTTTCATAGATAATAACACAACTCGTATATTTGAACTTAAAGAATAAAGTGGCTATTAGTTTCAGAAGCAATTTTTTGATGTCTACAAGTAGTATATAGTGATCGTTCTATTTTCTAGTTTGATTCCCGCTTTCAACAAAGAATATCAATCATACTGATATTCCATCTTTTAATGGGGACTTCATTGTTGACTAGCTCAACAATGATATTTTAACACATGGGGACTGCCAAAGAATTGTATTTGTCAAGTTAGAAGATGACAAGGTAAGATGAAGAGAGGAATACCACTGTGGTGAGGTCGATAAGAACAATACCATTCTGGTGAGAGAGATGGCTAGAGTATCATTTGATGTGGTGGGGTGAATGATAAAAATAGCACTGTTGCAGTGCAATAGTTTCAATGAGCAACAAGAAGGTTGACTTCCCATCACTAGTTGGCAAGAGTTCCAACGAATGACAAGGAAAAAGTTCTACCCTGTTGGGTATACAAGAAATTGAAGGTCAAGTGGAAAAGCTTGAAGCAACAAAGTGGACACGTCTCATAGCACACAAAATAATTTCACTAATACATTGTAAATTTAAAGGTACCTATTTACTTTGCAAACTAACTGGGAAAGAACTTGAGTTGTTCGAGAATTGAACACTTGGAGATGCATACAATAAGGCGATTGTTGTCAAAGCCATGAGTATTTGGGGAAAGAAGAGTAACTTGGCTAGACATGAGAATGATGACTCAAAAGAAGAGATTAAGATCTATAATTATGTCCCTTGATGCTTACAAGTTCACCAATTTGACCAAGTCGACCATTGCAGACAAACTGACATGGAAGCTAGAAGGTAATCAACATAAAAGGTGACCAAAATGCATGCATTGTAGGAGAATTGACCATGACGAAGAGAATTTCCTTTAGCTACATGTAGAGATGTGACTGAGAGAACTGCTGGTACACATCCATAAATGGAACCTACCAAATTCTTGCAAGAACAAGTAGGGAAAGAGTTGAACGAGACACAAACACTTGATGATGGTGAGAAACTAACACTCGCAGCAAAGAACAATCTGACCTAGTAACTTCATGATCCAGGGGAATGGTTTTTGATATAACTCTCAAGCCTAAAAAGATCTTGACACCTAGTATTATTGATCCTGGCGGCCAAAATAATTCAATTGAAGACACTTTGGTCAAGTAACTTGGCATAGAGACAACACCACATGCAAATATGTTTTCTGTAGTGTAGCTACATAAAGTTGCAGAGTGATCCAACACCAAGAAGTGTAATTTTCAATTCTTCATCATGCCCAAATATGTCAACAAAGTTGACTGTGATGTATTACCACTGGAAGTGTGTGGTATGATGTTAGGAAGCACATACATATTGGATTGTCATATGAAACTTTGATGAATATCAAATCAATATGAGTTTGCAGAATATGGTAAGAATTTCCTTGTTAATTTGGGAAAGAGAACAATTTAGTAGCTTTGATTATGAGAACCCAAGCTAATGAATTGATTAATGCTTCACAAAAATTGTACTCAATGATCAAGCCGTACAAAGCTCAATCTAGAAATGCTGGACCATTAGGTTTGAAGCTGTCAAAAAGGATTAGTAGCTGCAGGTTTTGAAGATCTGTGATGACGTGTTCAAGAAACTGACAGGACTGCTTCTAATATGAGTGATTGAACTTACCTTAAACCTATAGCAGAATGCAATCTTGCATAATACTGGATTATATCAAAGCTTGATAATCAAAATGCAGATCTGAATTGGAGGGTGTTACTTCTCGATGCCCAAATTCCTCACTATAGCACAATAACTGAATGCAGAGATATGCAGAGTTCTTATTGCAGAGATTGAGTAAAATGAGAAGTATGGGGGGTATTTATACATGGTAAGTGCAGTTGGATCCCTTCTAGGCTGGCATCTAACTGGATTTCGATACACTGCCCTACTTGTGAGCTAAGTCACACGGTTCGGGTTCGGCAAGGATTAGGTTCGGTTCAGGTTCGAATATTCCGATGAGGTTCGGATGAGGTTCGACAATAGGTTCGACTATATATATATATATATAAACTTTCTTCATATACTTGTTGTTAATGACATTTCTGCTTACAGATTTGTACTTCTAAGAGTAGGTTTTTGTGGTTTAACAATGGATTTACATGCTTCCCACAGCAGTAGTTTGTTCTTAGGGGTAAATCTATGTTCTTACTTGTTGTTTGGTGTGTTCTTATGTAGACTACAGGTATGATAATTCAAATTACAAGAGCATTTAATTTATAGACAACATAAATAAATAGAGAGCATTTAATCTATAGACATCATAAATAAATCAAGAGCATTTAATTTATAGACAGCATAAATAAATAGAGAGCATTTAATCTATAGACATCATAAATAAATCAAGAGCATTTAATTTATAGACAACATTATATTTATAAACATAAATAAATAGAGAGCATTTAATTCGTAGACAACATAAATAAATAGAGAGCATTTAATTTATAGACAACATTTAATTTATTGGTATTATGTGTTTTTTTTTAAATTTGATTTTTTTTCAGTAAAAAAATTGAACCTCAAATTTTTTTTTCCTTTAGGTTCGGGTTCGGCTTTAGGTTCGACATTAGGTTTGCCTTCAGGTTCAGGTTCGATGAGGTTCGGGTTCGGCTTCAGGTTCGACATTAGGTTCATCTTTCAAGTTCGGCGAACCTGAACGAATTTCAAATTTTTTTTGAGGTTCACCGAACCTCGAACCTCAAGGATTTAGGTTCGGCGAACCCTGTGACTTAGCTTGTGAGCCTGCTGATATGTATGACTGCCATTTGTGTGCTTAATTGGGGCCCAACAACCTCACAACTTAGCTAGAAGAGGGTCCTTCTTTAACATCATTTAGTTTCTTTATTTCTGATCAAAAACTTGTGGATGACTTTAAATAGTAAATATAGCAGAGGCTATATGTGTAGCAATAAATTGCTCTTTAGTTTTTTCTCTTTTGCATCACAGTTTAGGCTCTAAAAATTGTAGCAAGAAAATATTTTCATTGTTCAATGTATACTATTTGTTATTGATATTTCTTTATAAGAGGTACTGCAGTGGTCTGAACTATTTAGAATGCATGCTTGATATAGAAAAGAGAGCCTGAAGATATTATGGTTAGTGGTAACTGGCAGGTGATTTGTAGGACAGAAGGAAAGTACTTCTTTTTATAAGGGCAGGTTGCAACATCCTTTATTTTAGTTTACCATTACTTCTGTATACATCTTTGTTATTTGCATGATAAAATATGGAATTAGGTTGAAATAAACATTGGTTTACAATCATGACTAATTCATAAAATCTTGAAATGCAGAATATATACTCTGAGGCTCTTGTATCTGATCCAGGTGATGTAGAACTACTCACTAACTTGGGTGACTGTTGTATAAAAAGAGCTGAACTTTCTTTCACATCAGTAAATCATGACCAGACAAGCATTAATGAAACTTGGAACTCAGCCAGAGGATTTTATGAACGGGCATTTAGTGCATATTCAAATGCTTCTAGCAGATCTGACATTAGGCTTGGTGATGATATTGCTGGATTACTTCAGAATTGGGGTGCAGGTCTTCTTTCATTAGCTGAGGTAAAATTTGCTTTTTTATTTTCATGATCATGTATGTTAAATATGCCTAACTTTTGTTCATTAGGCTGTGGTCTAGTGGTTGAGAAAGGGCATCACCCCACTATTGACCCAGGCTCAATCCCAGATGGGTGTAGAGCTCAAGTATAAGATAATCGAGTTTATGGGATTCATATGAATATTAGTTCAGAAAAAAATGCCTGACTGTTGATGCTGATTGCTGAATGATTGTTGACTTGAAGATTTTCAACTTCCAAATCATTATTACAGGTTTTAGATTGTAACCATCATGCCCATGCTTTTTTGTTCTGAATCAAATGCTCATTATATTAGAGTGGCTGTGTTGATAAAAAGTTCTGCTCTTTCGTTTGTTGTCTGTTATTCCATGTTGATCTAGACTTGTGAATACATCAACAGACAGGTGTTCATTAGAAGCTCTTATGTTTACAACAACAGTCTGTACTATTTGACCAAGGTTACTTGGGAGTGGGAGCGGGAGCAAAGCAAAAGGAGGAATATTCAAAAGCTTTTGGGGTGGGAGCGTTTTTTATATAATATATATTTTGATGCATATGTCAACAAAACCATGTGCATCCATCAAAATTCAAACCATTATACACAAATATGCAAAATTTCTCATGTATATAGCAAGTAAGAGTGCATACAACCAAAATAGCTCCGAGTGCAATCCATATCTAAACCAAAGTACATCAATAAATAGGCTATAAAATTGGGATTCTTCAAAAACTAGTTTTGAGGCCACCAAAATCAATCTGAACAATCAGCACCACAAGACTCAATATACATAGAGGGCATGATGTGTTTTATTAAATGGCAATCCCATATCCTCATACATGATAGAATCCAGTGGAAACATTGCAATCCTGAAATCCAAAAAACTGTTAACCCCGTTGAATTTTGAATGGGATAAAAAATTCTACTTTTTGCATTTGAAGTCCGATGAGGTTGGAACCACTCTCAAACATCCTGAAACAATTAATGGTAATGTTAAAAATTTAAGTAAAAGGATAGAAAATGAAAGATAAGGAGAATGCCAAATTTTACTTTAAGAATTTAATCTTTCCATTTAATGCTACTGATGATTACTAAGGCTAGGTTTTTTTCCTAAGGATTAGTTACCCCCCACCCATCATTTAAATTTTTGGTATTTTTTGAAGAAAACTTGGAGAAAAAGATGGGAGCGTTTTTTTTTGCCTGGAAGCGAGCTTCCTGAAAATGATATTAGAGTAGGCTTTGCCTCATAGGATTACGTATCCCCCACCCATCACTTAAATTTTTGTTTTGTTTTGAAGAAAACTTGGAGAAAAAGGTGGGAGCATTTTTTTTTGCCCGGAAGCGAGCTTCCTGAAAACGCGAAGTGCGCTTTCCCAGCGCTTCCTGGACGCTTCCTTCCGAAGCGAGCTTCGGGAGTTGGGGCGAAGGGGGGAGGGGGGCGGGGTGGCGCTCCCACACAACATAGTGTTTGACATTAGTTTTCCATTAATTTTATGGTTTATTGTAGAACATGACAAATCATGGTGTTTCTGTTTGAGTTCAGTGAGGAAAGGATTTCCTAACAGCAGTTTGATTTACATTTGAGGAAAATATTTACCATGTAAGGTACAACCGCACACGGTTTCAAAAAATACCAAACAGAGAAGCTTTAAAGCATAAAATGATTTTGTATAATTCTGTCTATAGGTTTGTTTGATTACTCAACTATTTGGGGCAATCTAAAATACAATTCTCCAAATCCAACAGAAAAATGTGAGAGTTCTGCTATGCTTTCTATAAGCAATTTCTTGCTAAATGTACAGCCTAAATCTCAACACCATGTGACTTTGTTGACTTAACCTAGGTTATGGCTGATTGCCTAAACTGCAATTTTATTTCATCTTTACAAATGTTGGCCAAATGTTATATGTGATATGTGGGGATTGTCGGGACTCATAACACAAAACCCCCTGTGTTTACAAAACAAACCCAAGCTGGCTATTGTGCACACTGTTAAAGTTAGTGCAACTACGAGACTCATTTTCAGAGAGGATGGTACCCTAGTCAGTTGACTAGGGTAGAGTAAGACCCTAGAAGGTACCCTAGGGCCCCCAATAGTCTCCTGTGGTTCTTGGTCTGGGACCAAGCAGGTTGATGCCATGGCGAAGCCCTAGCATGTGGCTAGGGCCATAGTTTTAAAAATCGGAATCGGACTCGGAATTGGTCGAGGGTCAACTCGGAATCGGAATCGGAATCGGTAATGAATCGGTCATAAATCGGCTGATTTGAATTTAATGAATCGGTTTGCTAAAAAATACATAAAATATTTAAATTTTAAAGAAAAACAACATTTTCAAGAATATAATCCATGAATCCAAGGCATTGAAGACAAAATAACCAAAATCTGCTCATGGTTACCTTATGTTTCAAAAGGACCTTTGACCCTCTATATAAATCTTTTGGTATGTTTACCCTTTGAACTCTTGTATGTGGAAAACCACTAAAATTACTTTATGGTTTTATTTTATTTATTTTTATTATTGGACAACTTTATGTTTTGGTTTTATTTGGGACCCTTAGCACTATCCTAACGTGAGTCTAATTTCTCATCACTAAACCTTATAAATAGATAAAGTTAACCTTTATGTAATCATCGATTTTTTGGAAGCTTTACTACTTACCTTCGCATATGTTTTTCTGCCTGTTGCTGGTTATGACCTCACTGCCCATGTGAATGTTCCTTTGTCGTGGGTTGCAACTCCTTTTTACGCAACATCCATTGATCGCTGTTGACGGTGCGTGTACTGACCAGGACTGAGACTTCTGGATCTTTCTCATGAGTCTCCCTCGGCCCCGTGTGCCAACTCCTCCCAGCGTGACCCTGTCTGCCGGTTCCTTCCTGTTTGTCGGCTGCTCGTGCTCTGCTACTAGCATGACCCTACCCGCTGGTTTCTTGTCTGCTGCCTGCTCTTCCGTCGGTTCCGTTCTGTCTGCCGGTTGCCCTTAACTCTGCTGCCAGCGTGACCCTAACTGTCGGTTCCTTCTTGTATACCAGCTGCTCGTCCGTGGGTTCCATCCTGTCTGCCGTGGCTCTACTGCTGGCTGCCCTGTCCCCTGGATCCATCTTGGCTGCCGGTTGCTTCACCGTAACCCTGTTCGCCAAGGCTGTCTTTGTATCTCCCCTGCTCCGCGGGTGACTGGGATATCTCATAGTGAATCCCAACTTCATGTAAAAACTCTCTTGCATTTTGTGATCGCGAGATCCTCCACCATGACATTTCTGTTTCCCTCCACCGTAACTGTGCACACGCCAACGCGTTTTTGTCTCTTGACTACGTATGGCTGTGTGTCAGTATGGCTATGCTGCTACTTTGATTAAAATATTTTGAGGTCTGTTTACTCCTTCTTGAACTCTTTCTCTCAAGGTACGTAACGTGTTTACCCAGATTGACTTGTCTCTTCAGTGACAAGATCAATTCCAAAAATATATGAGTATAAGGCGAGTTCAAATAATGGTTATGTTTCTTTAATGCTGTTGTCTCCTGCACATTATTTATTTATTCTGTACATGGCATTTGGTGAAACATCTCAATGACCAACTTTAACGCAGTGACCAACAGAGCGTTAAGTTGAAATAGATGAAAATTATGTTGTTTTGTTTTATCACAGTTTAAATTTAATTAAGCAACACTATTGTTTATATGTTCTTGCATTAAGTTTACTACCTGTGTTAAAAACACATCTAACCTTGAAATTTTAACATTGTATCAGATCTTAGATGTAGCTAACTCTGTTTTGCAGCCAACAAAAACTACATCGATCCTAAGACAAGCTTCATATCTTACAGAAGCTTACTCTTCAAGTTGACAAGTAAAGGTTAAGATGACTACTCCTTTAGTAAAATCAAAAGATAGGCTTGAGGGAGCCTCCAACTTCAATGCATGGAAGGCTAGGGTTCTAAATATCCTAGAAGAAAGCGATCTAGATGATTTGGTTACTAGAGTTGTTGAAGAGCCCACTACAGCCCAAGGAAGAGCAACATTCAAGAGGAAGCAAGCAAAGGCAAAGAGCGTCATCTTTGACTTAGTTAAAGATAATCTGATGGTTGTGTTGGCTCCTCTAAGGACAACCAATGAATGCTTTGATACTCTAGCTAACGTTTATGAGAAGCAAGCTCGTACTCAGAGAAGAGCCTTGAAGAAGAAACTTAGATCACTTAAGATGGAGAAGGACGAGACTGTCGCAACCTTCTTTTCCAGGATCTCTCAGATAAGAGATCAACTCCTGGCCATTGGAGATAAAGTAGAAGATGATGATCTTGCGCAGATAGTGTTCGATGGCCTTCCTACAACTTGGGAGACGTTCTTGGCTTTAGTAAATGGAAGAGAGGTTCAGCCCAACTTCGAAAGGTTGTGGCATGATTGTTTAGATGAAGAAAGTAGGATCCAAAGTAGATTCGGGGCTCCACCTGATAAGAATCAAGCTCTAGTCATCAAAACAAAGAAAGGAAAGAATTTCTCACCACACAAGGACAATAGTAAGGAACCTCGAGGTAAGTATTCTTTTAAATCAAGGGTTAAGTGTTATAATTGTGGTAAGCTTGGCCATTATGCGTGGGAGTGTAGAAAATCATCTAACAAGAATTGGCATAGAAAGAAACACCATGTTTTAGTTGCTATAGAAGAAGAGCAACCTCAGCAAAAGAGGTCAAGGGTTGAGACCAATAATCTAGATCAAGGAAAAGAATATTACTTGGCTTCAACACTTTCAAGTTCCATTTCCAACCAATCAGATTCCTGGTGGATAGATAGTGGAGCCACCAAGCATATGATTAGATTCAAGAAGATCCTGGCAACTATCAAGGCCAAGAAGTTCCACAAGAAAGTGGAACTTGGAGATGGAAGTACCTTTGACATTAAACGGGTTGGTTCAACCAACTTACAACTTGATTCAGGTACGTTGATTAATGTTGAGGAAATTTTATATGTTCCTAATCTAAAGAAGAATGTTATTTCAGTGACAGTTTTAGAAGACAAGAGGTTCTCTATAACTTTCTCAGAAGGAAAGGTTTTGATATGGTCTAAAGATAGAAGTATAAGCTCAGCCATTGTGATTGGAGTTCGTGAAGGTGACCTTTATAAGGTCCCAAGACATGTTGTTAAAGGAGTCAATATTCAAAGATCAAGAGGGAGCTAACCATACTCTCTAATCCTCAATGGTCCATGTGCTAAAGTTGGTCCTTGAGATGCAAAAGACAGTAGCTACAGTATGAAGAGAAAAGCTCATAAACAAAATATATAACAACAATAGTACAAGCTAATGAACAACAAGTAATAAAAGTTTGTTGAGATCTGGTTTAGATCTGCCTTATACTCGGACAGATCAAGGTCTTCATTAGGGGTTCCAAATCTTCATGGACTTCTTTATCAAGCAAGAGGCTTCATAGTCTTCTTTAACCACCTCAACCACACTAGGAGACCCCTAAGAATCAAGATCCAACATGATATCACCTATGGGGTAGCTTGGTCTTTTCCTGGGGTAGCATGACACCATCAGAGCATGAATGACCATAGAATGGGTAATTAATGCTTCTCCAACCCATGTAGGGCTTTTGCATCATTTGCAAGGGCTTCAGAACCATCTCCAGGGTCTTCAACACCATTAGCAGGGTCTTCAACATCTTCAGCAAGGTGGTGGCATCAAGATCCAACCTTGTGGGTACATGGACCTTGTCAATTGGGTACAAGGTGCTTCAAGGCACAAACCCACTCTGTAAGGGATCCAAGGCATTGCAAGTTGCAAACCCACTTTGTAAGGGGTCAAGGCACTGTAGGTGGGACTTGGTGGCATCAATGACATCCTGTGGGGCCATTGCAAGTCCATGTTGGCATCAATGACAATTTCATCAACAATTAACTGACTAGGGTACCATCCTCCTTGAGAATGGATTTTGCAGCTGCACTATCTTTAACAAAACAAACTATAATAAAACCCACCATGCAACGACCAAGTTAGGGTAGTGACTAAAACGACATGAGCAAGGGGAATTAACAAGGATATCTTGCCAACAATGCCAATCTAACCTTCACCAATGATACAAACATAGTCAATCTATGCTATTGAGAGTGAAAGGGCATGGCAAACTGATTTGTGCAAAGTCTCCATGGATACCACATATAAGTTTGTCACCAATGAAAAATATGTGCACCATGATAATGACCATGATTTGAAATTGGTCCTTAGAAACTCCATAGATGTTATCTTGTTTGGTATTGTGAAAAGTGGTCCTCTAACACCCAATACAAAATATGGTGTAGTAGGTACTCATTACAGATTTCCAATGATGTGATGACAATCACAATTTGAAACTTCATACTATATTAGGTGTAACACCACCAATGGTTTGAATGATGGATGAGTCCTTGTATGAATCTATTATGACTGTGGGTTCATCCCTAGAGGGCACACACAGGTCACAACCTCACTCCAAGAGTAACAAGAACCCAAGACATCAGGTAGTAGCAAGCCTTAGCATAAGTAGAGAGCGAAGGCGTCACACAAAACCAACAACAATGAACCTTAGAGCAAAGAATCAGATTTAAACTTCTCTCTATCAAGACACACTTTTGGAGTGGAGGAGTGGACTTAATTTATAATCTTGACAAGCCTTTTAGAAAGGTCACTTAGGCAACCCTAGGTTTTAGGATGGTCAAACATAAAATAAAGTTAAGTGAACTTCAGATAGGGTACCAATGGTCCAAAGGTCTTACAAAATAAAAACCATAGGTTAAGTTGACTTAGGACAGGGTACCATTGGTCCAATGGTCATACAAAATAAAAACCATAAATTAAGTAGACTTAGGATAGGGTACCAATGGTCCAATGGTCCTACAAAATAAAAACCATAAAGTTAAGTTGAGTTAGGGCAAGGTACCAATGGTCCAATGGTCTTACAAAGTAAAAACCATAAAGTTAAGTTGACTTAGGATAGGGTACCAGTGGTCCAAAAATAAAAACCATAAAATAAAAGTCATCATGCCAAAGGTACACATAATAAGAGTGCTAAGACCAAGTAAGATAAAGGACCATATGTGAACCAAAGGGGTCATAAAAAGAAGGTAAGACAACCCTCATACCCACAAGACCAAGGTGTACCATAAAGGTGGACAAACAAACCCTTTTACCCATAGGACCAACAAGACCAAGGATTTTAATCTTTTCTCTCTGAAGGTAAATTGTCACATGTGTTCCATATATATTTTTATCATCACTGTATAAGGAGAAGATCCAAATTGATGATGTGATCGTCTGGTCCTCAGTACTGCTCCTAAGGGTTAGGTGCTAGTGACATCATTAAGGGGTGGCCAGTCCCTTGAGAAACAACCTAGCGATAATTGATTAGGAGAGAGGACATCACACATCATCATCTTGGTCAACTTGACCAAGATCCACCTGGTTAACTGACCAAGAATGTACCTGCAGGAACTGCTTGGTCCCAGACCAGGAAGTCTCTGTCTCAACTTGTAGGATCTGCTTGGACATCGTGTCCAAGAAATTGTCTGGTCCTAGACTAGAATACCCTAGAGACAAATAGGGGCCCTAACCATATGTTAGGGACTTTGCCATGGCATCAACCTGCTTGGTCCTAGACCAAGAACCCTAGGAGACTACTGGGGGCCCTAGGGTGCATTCTAGGGTCTTACTCTGCCCTCGTTAACTGACTAGGGTTCCATCCTCCTTGAGAATGGGTTTCACAGCTGCACTATCTTTAACAAAACAAACTATAATAGAACCCACCATGCAACGAACGAGTTAGGGTAGTGACTAAAATGCCATGAGCAAGGGGAATTAACAAGAATATCTCGCCAACAATGCCAATCTAACCTCCACCAATGATACAAACATAGCCAATCTACGCTGTTGAGAGTGAAAGGGCATGACAAACTGATTGTTTAAAGTCTCCATGAATAGCACATGTAAGGTTGCACCAATGAAAAATATGTGCACCATGATAATGACCATGATTTGAAACTGGTCCTTAGAAACTCCATAGATGTCATCTTGTCTGGTATTGTGAAAAGTGGTCGTCTGACACCCAATACAAAATATGCTGTAATAGGTACTCATTACAGATTTCCAATGATGTGATGACAATCACAATTTGAAACTTCATACTATATTAGGTGTAACACCACCAATGGTTTGAATTATGGATGAATCTAATATGAAACTCCTATAGAGGTTCATCTTCCTTTTTTTGGATGTGATTGACTCCATGAATACGACATATAAGGTTGGCACCATGGAAAACATGTGCACCACGATAATGCCCATGATTTAAAATTGGTCAATAGAAAGTTCATAGGTGTCATCTTGTTAGGTGTTGTGAAAAGTGGTCCTCTGACACGCCATACAAAATCTGGTGTAATAGGTACTAACTGTAGATCTCTGACAATGTCATGACAATCACAATGTGAAACTTCATACGAGGTATAACACCTCTACTGGTTTGAATGATGGATGAATCTTTGTGTAAATCTAATATGAAATTCCTAGAGAGTTTCATCTTCCCTTTTTTGGATGTGACTGAACTCATGCAATTAGGTTATGCTTTCTTTCTCTAACAATGCCATTTAAGTGGTCATGATCAATATGAAAAGATCATTTTGAACAACTCCTGGTTGTCATCTTCCATCAAATAGGAGTCGTCATGTGAGGTCTCTTAAGCTATAACTACATAGTACAAACTATCCTCACCAAAATAATTAGGAACAGTCTTTGTAGTTTGTCCCACTGTGGAGTTGCCAGGTGAAATATCAAAAACTTCAAAATAACACTGCTCACCTCAGCGTATAGCCTGGTGTGCTGTTCTACAACTTTTATTGCAGTAAAATGGGGAGATTATCATAGATTTCTGAATTTTCTGCGTTATTTGACACATCTAATCATAAATCTGAAATTTATTACCCCTGATTTGTAGAAGAAAAGTGCAGATTTTGAGTATTTTATTGCAGATAAGCAATCTATATTGCAGATTTGAAGTGCCACTTTCCCCTTTAAACTCAAGGTTGAGGCCTTAAACCATAGGGAGACTTGCATCAAATTGGCATGTACCAATTTGGAAGTGAGGAAGTTAAATTTGTGAAGTAGACCTATTTCCTGACTGTTATTGAGACACCTTTGGGCTTTTTGGTTCAAAGGTATTTTAGGATGATTATAGGAATACTGGAGTGAAATAAAAAGAAAACTTGCAAGGAAATCCAACCAGTACAATAGCATCAAGTGTAGCACAAAATGGTGACTTTGAAGCAAGAAGATGGAAGGACAAAGACATTGAGCATCAAACTCGTTTGCACTCCTTATATTAAGAGAATAAGATTCCAGGCAAGAGGATAAGAGCCTGCTTGGAGCACAAGTCACCAAAGGTATTGCACTCTCAAGTGGGGCACACTCCCTCTAGTTCATAATAGACAAGATGAGATCTAGAAAAAACACATTAGATAAAATTCCAAATATATCCAAAGAAAAGCATCTCCGAAAAGCTCATGCCAAAGATAGATGAGGATGCTCCTCTCCTACCAAAAATAGACATGCATCCAAAAATAAGAAAGTGCTTGGAATCCTTTGAAAACTGAAAGCCATCTCCATCACTAGACAATCGAGCCTGGGGTCCCTTGCAGTTTTCAGATTTGGCAAAAATCTTAATTTTGCATTTTCTTGAAATTGCTCGACTTTTTTGGGTTTCTTCTCCATCACTGATTCACCACATCAACCCATTCATGTAAAGTTTTTTCTTAAGATGTAAACCCTAAGTCTTATCTAATTTTACATTTTCTTTGATCATCACCAAAATTCAAGCACATACACTCAGCCATAAAGAGTATGCATAAATGTGATCAATTTCGAAAAGTATGAACTTTCAAAAAATATGAAGTTTCTTAAAGTGTCAAACATCATAAATCTGAAAATTCAAAATACCCTTTTCAAGATGTCTCCTTGCCATGCATGTGCCAAGTATTGTGTGCCAAATACAAGCACAGAGAACCTGCTAAAATCAAGAAAATGTAAAATCATTCCATTGGTATGACTGCATGGATCCTGATGAAAACTGCTCTGAAGTACTCATGCAAGAAACCTCACTGGTTGTTAACTTTGGGAATAGATATCAATGGTGATGTACTAAGTCTGGCTAAAGCACTGATGAACAATTGATGAAGGATGAACCCATGAACTGTCAGTGCCGAATCAACGAATAATGTATCCATGAACTAGTCGATGCCAAATCAATCAAGATGAACCTTTGAGAACTTCAATCTAAGGGATAACACTAATGAATCGATGATACTAATGCTTTTGATTATGAGATCCAAGAGGACGAGCTATGAGATTCTTCTATTCTTTTTTATTTCTTATGATTGGCACTCCCATCTATCAATTGAGCAAATTACAGTTCATGGTTCTATATGTATGATCGGTTGTCTATTCTTGTGTGTTTAATGTAGTAAGTTCTATTTTCGAAATGTTCAAAAATTTTACTTGTCTCTGTATGTATTTTATTTCTGTAATATACACTTTCATTTCCCTGTGTCCCATATTGGGTACCCGTGTCCCTTTCTGGGGTCTATGTGTCCCATATTGGGTGCCTGTGTCCTAGCGATAAGTAACTTGGAGTGAATTATGTCCTCACTTAATCTCCTGTACTGCTGAAACCAATATAGTCAATGCCACTTGACTTTCTTCACCATTCTTGGTATAGCTGAAATTCCCATAGCCATTGCTTAATAATAATAATGATAATAATAATAATATTGAACTCTTGAGCTATCGTACCTAGCTCATCCAAATATACAAGTAATATCAATGAGCCTGTGTAGGTTATTTTGACCAATTCTGAGGCCAAAACTAAGACTCGTAATAATTCGTTTATGCAAATGCTCTTCTTTAACAAGGAATAATAATTGCGCCAAGAGGCGCTTCTACAACCCAGTATGGGGGAGATGTTGTCACGTTACATTATGCAACGTAACGTTCCCAACCAATATGGAGGAGATGTTGTCATGTTACTATGTAACATAACGTTCCAACATAGTAATAATTGAGCCGACATAAATTTTAATAAAAAAAATTAATAATAAAATTTAAAGAATAGGAAAAAGTTATGAAAACAACGCAAAAAAAATTAAAAAGTAAAACATTGTAAAAAAAATAAAAAAGTAAAACAATGTAGAAAAATTTAAAAGTAAAACGATGTTAAATAGTTAAAAGTATTATTTAACGTGGCAGATTGGGATGAGTTTAAAACATGTGTTTTTAAATACTCAAAATAATTTTTATAGGAAAAATATAAAGTAAAACAATGTAGAAAAATTAAAATGTAAAACAATATTAAATAGTTAAAAGTATATACATTGATAAAGTCAGAATGTAAAATAATGTAAAATATATGAAGGTATATAGATCATTAAAATTAAATAGGTCAAAATAGGTTATGACCATTAAAGGGATTTGATCCCTCTTGGTGCATGGTAGATCCGGTGTTCAGATGGATCTAGGCTGGTAAATATAATCACATAATTTGTTTTCCACTAACACTGAAAAATAAAGGTAGAGAGATAAAGCACATTAATGATATTGCTGAAATAGTGAATCATTTCTCTGTTCAGTAGTACAAGCCTTTTTATTTGAAGGAGGTATCTCATCTCTTTCGAAGCTTTGTCTTCAAGTCACAGATAAGATGAAGCGAACAATTATAGAGTAGAAGCAAAGTGTAGACTCTGAAAATGGGGCCTCCGCCTAACTTCAGGGTATTGTAGCGTTCAATTATTTGCCTTAGGTTGGCCTGTTATGCTTATGTAGGTCGGCAGATGGAATTTATGCTATAGCATATGAAAGTCAGCCCTGTCCAATATTCTTCAATGTTGTATTTTGCGCACATGTTGGCCTTATTTTCTGTGAATGTTGGCTGTCTTTGAGGTACATGAAGGATTGATACTGTTTTTCCGATAGGAGTTTCCCTAGCTGGGGCTGTAATAGTCCAATGGTCAATTTATCAGGTCGTCACTCTTAACTTTCTTCAATGAATGACATAGTTTATTTGTAAATTTAGCAGCCGTTCACTCTAAAATTTCTTCAGTGGATGGCATAGTTCAATAGTAATTTTCTTCAGTGGATGTCAGAGTTCAATTGAAGCTTAGTGACATTTAGCTGTGGATGTGGATGTCATATTTGGTATTTGATTCTTGTTGCATTGTCTTAATATGAATACACACACACATTGTTAATTCCCCATTTCTCTCATTTTTGGAAGGCTTGTCTGAAACTGTTTCTATTTGGAAATTTTGTCATTCCTACTTTTGGGCTTACTTAGGTCTTTCATGATGCTTCATGGTTGTCTGTTATTTTTGATATGTTTTACTTTTCCTCAGCGTTCACCAGACATTGTTGAATCTGCTGAAGCATTCAAGCATGCTGAGGAGAAGTTAAGAAATGCTGCAAACTTCTGTCAAACAGATGCCAGTGTTCGGATTGCCTTGGGAGAGCTTTTCAGTGCACAGGCAGATAGGTTTTCTCATACCACAGATCATCAATCACAGGTTTGAGGTTCCCTTTGCTATAGTTCTTGGAAATGGCACTTCTCGGTAGCCTTGCTATATGAGTGTTCTTCAAGTGCTGTATATGTTTTCATCTAGTTCTTCAATGTTTAATTTATCTTAGATACTGGACAAATAATTAATTCAAGGCTACATATAGAAATGATGGAATCTCCATACTTTTTATTTTTATTGAAAAATGATTCAGTTAAAAGGAATAACTTATAAAAGATATCGAGGAAAGACACAGTAACTTCATTACAGCAAGAAAGACAAGTGGATGTGCTGATCAGGCCTGTCATAGCACCTGATTCCATTAGCTGTTGACTATCAAAAGTTAGTTGCTGTTTAAGTTAATATGGTCAAACTTGTAATAATTCTAAAGTCTAATTGCAGTGAGAGGAACTAGGTGCTCTACAGCCCAATATGGGGGAGATGTTGTCATGTAACATAATGTCACGTGACACTACCAAAAATAAAAAAGTAATTAAAAAAATTCATGTGGGCTCACAAAATAAAAAATTAAAACCAAACAAAAAGTAATTAAAAAATCTACGTCGGCATATAAAATAAAAAATTAAAACCATCATAGACACATCTTAAACCCAGTGCTTATCAAGCACTGAGAGGGGTCAAATTTCTTGAGATGTAAATTTTTCTGAACATGTAAAAACTGAAGGTAAAAAAGTAGAATTACACCTCAAGAAGTTGGATCCCTGTTGGTGCTTGATAGATCCGTGATTAAGATGGATCTATGCTGGTGCATGGACAGTAAAGTGACTAGATTGTTGTTGACTATAGGAGCAGTTCTATG
The DNA here is from genome assembly GCA_001517045.1 of Pseudotsuga menziesii. Lineage (NCBI taxonomy): Eukaryota > Viridiplantae > Streptophyta > Pinopsida > Pinales > Pinaceae > Pseudotsuga > Pseudotsuga menziesii. The sequence goes on along the minus strand of LPNX010523067.1, from coordinate 37,253 downwards.
TGTTACACTTATCAGCTATATATTGCCTATATTGCGAGTGATTCCTCAGGCTGATAATATTGGTACTAATTACTGCAATAATTTCATCTTTTGAAATTATTGCGATAAATTCAATTATCATGATAATTTCAGTAATTATTGCTTTAATTTGGAAATTATCACCCTACTCATGTCAATTTTTCCATACTTACCAGACTCAGAATCGACGAGGCCAAATAGCGAAGAGTTTGAATCGAATCGGGAAAAAATCAGCAAATACAAAAAATTAAATATATACACTATATTTTAAATTAAAAAAACTTTTTTCACAAATATTCAAAATAGCTATATCCATATCAATAAATGTCCATAAAATATCAATAAATGGCCAAAATATATATATTCTATTATAATTCAAAATTTTTATTAACGTATCATATATATATATATATATATATATATATATATAATCGTTTTATGTAAAAAGTGTGTATTTAACCTATCATTTTATGTTATATTATAATTTATTTAATTATATAAAAATAGTTTTATGTTAAAAATAATATTTAACCTATCGTAAATGTTATCATATAATTAATTTATAACATAAAACGATTTTTCTTTTACGGAGAAATCGAGAGGCAGGTGAATCCTCGTTTTTCACACCATTTTGGACCTTTCATAAAACCCGACTAATAACGAATATAGTGAGGCAAATTCAACCAGCATTAACGAATCACCCGTGTCTATTGTTGGTACCCATGCCTGCCGTCCCGCGAATAGAGGAGAGGAGAGACCTCGAAATGCCGATGCGCACATAGAGTTCAATTGTGATGCGATAACCACCCTTTAGGAATCCTCGTGTCTGTTGTCGATCACCCACGTCTGCCATCGCGTGGATAGAGGAGAGGAGAGACATCGAAAAGTCGTAGTGTGCATAGGGGAGAGGAGAGACCTCAAAAAGCTATCGTGCAGATAAAGGAAAGGGTAGCTAATTTGAATCGGATCGCCACGATCTGAGTTGGATCGTTTAGCAGCCTAGCCGAGACAAACTCAGAATAATCGCGAGTTGACTTGCGATTCCTGTTACTATGAATTTTTCCTTATAACACGATTCTTAATCTTTTAACCCTCATTTTACAAAAGCGAGTAAAGGGATTTAGCTCCAAGGATACGGTGATCATTTTCCATCAAGAAGACAAAGGGAAATCCATTGTTCTCATTCCAATCCGCTGAGCACTAAGTCACACGGTTCGGGTTTGGGTTCGGGTTCGGCAAGGATTAGGTTCGTTTCAGGTTTGAATATTACGATGAGGTTCGGATGAGGTTCGACAATAGGTTTGACTATATATATATATATATATATATATATATATATATATATATATAAACTTTCTTCATATACTCCCCCTTAACTAATTTTCCACACCCCATCACCCATAGGATTCAAAGCACTTAGGTCACTATTCATAATTTCGTCATATATACTTGTTGTTTATGACATTTCTGCTTACAGCTTTGTACTTCTAAGAGTAGGTTTTTGTGGTTTAACAACGGATTTACATGCTTCCCACAGCAGTAGTTTGTTCTTAGGGGTAAATCTATGTTCTTACTTGTTGTTTGGTGTGTTCTTATGTAGACTACAGGTATGATAATTCAAATTAGAAGAGCATTTAATTTATAGACAACATAAATAAATAGAGAGCATTTAATCTATAGACATCATAAATAAATCAAGAGCATTTAATTTATAGACAACATTATATTTATAAATAACATAAATAAATAGAGAGCATTTAATTCGTAGACAACATAAATAAATAGAGCGCATTTAATTTATAGACAACATTTAATTTATTGGTATTATGTGTTTTTTTTTAATTTGATTTTTTTTCAATAAAAAAATTGAACCTCAAATTTTTTTTTTCCTTTATGTTCACCTTCAGGTTCGCCTTTAGGTTCGGGTTCGGCTTTAGGTTCGGGTTCGGCTGTAGGTTCGACATTAGGTTCGGCTTCAAATTCGACATTAGGTTCGTCTTTTAGGTTCGGCGAACCTGAACGAATTTCAAATTTTTTTTGAGGTTCGCCGAACCTCGAACCTCAAGGATTAGGTTCGGCGAACCTTGTGACTTAGGCCGAGCAATTGTGGAGTGGGGATTTACTCTGATCTACCATCTCTATTGATGTTTGATGTACCACATGTTGGAACTTGGAACCTATGGTTAATTGGTAACCTCACCTTGTCAGAAGAAGGGAGTCGACTGTTCTAAGGAGCCAACGATTGACTAAATTATGAATTAACCATGTCCTCTTTGGGTCCTCAGATCCATGATCTATGGGCACTTATGGTTAGTTACCACTATGTGGTCCCGTGGTTGTTTATTGGGTACCCGTTTGTACATATTTATAGATTGAGCCAGTCTATCACCACACTCACATAGGATCATGGTTCATTGTGCTCAAGTGCTGTAAAGGTGTCTTTACACACCACCATTGTTTATTGGAAACTTGTTGATTTGATTTCTGTTGTTTTATTTCTTGTCCCAACATGATATTGGAGTTTGTTGGTTGAAGGTTCATGATTAAGGCTTTTGTAGAGTGATCGAGTTCCATTAGACGCTGGTAGTTTGAGTAGTTTCTTTTTTTGAATTGAGAAGAATGGTGAATCACAGTATTTGACCGTCGTACCCTAATTTTGTCGGGATCTAAATACTTTATGTATTTCAAGTTTGACGTATTGTTATTGGCATATCTAAAGTGCTCATTGATATGAGTGAGCCAACTTCTATGGGCATGAAGATGCAACTGATGAGTGGATTGTTGTTTTCAAAAGAATGGTGAACCATGGTGTGCCCTAGATAATGAGGTCTAGAAATGTTTCGAATGTTATTTTGTTAGGCTTATGATGCCCTAGCTTGTTTGATGGAGCATTGCTGTTTGACTCAGTGTGTTATTGGTTGCCTTGATTATGATGCTTGATTTTTGAAGCATATCGACTTGTGGTCGAATTGTATTAGTCTACAAAGTATTGAGCGATGATAGTTTATTTGATTGGAGACGATCTCGTATATGATCAACTAGCTACCTTGAAGCATAGGTTGACACATTGGTATAACTTGTGTTGCCTTAGAAACCTTAGAAACGTTTTGGTCGACTTTTGGAGCCATCGACTGGAGGGTTTGATCGGATGGTGAAACGATTGGATGGCTGATTTGCATCTCAGAGCTGTCGACTTGATGAATTCACAAAGGCTAGTGACTGAGCATTAACTGGCATTTGTTTGATTGACTAGCACTTGGCTTGTCCATTGACTGGTTTCCTTTGGGTGATCGACTTATTAAGCCATTCACTATTTTGGCATTTGGTGAATCAAGTATTCAATAACAAAATCAAAATCTTTATTCTTCTTGTGCATTAGACCTAAAGATACTTTTTTTGGTTGCAAAAGGACTGAAGGAAGTCTCGTTATTGTGGTTGTCGCATTGTTGTGCTTGACTATGAAACTTTGAAAGTCTACTGAAGATGGATTCCTTTGATGAAGATGATGCCTTGATCTTGTTGAGATTGAAGGAGGTTCATGAGAAAAAAGTTGTTACTTTACAGGTATCCCATGAACGACTTTAGCAAAAAGTTGTTGCCTTGTTGGATATTGCTGCCTTGTTGCAGATAGAAAATGAAGGGCCGAAGAATTGGATGAAGATGGGTTACTTTGATGAAGATGATGCCTTGATCTTGTTGAGATTGAAGGAGGTTCATGAGAAAAAAATTGTTGCTTTACATGCATCCCATGAACGACTTTAGCAGAAAGTTGTTTCCTTGTTGGATACTGTTGCCTTATTGCATATAGAAAATGAAGGGCCGTAGAATCAATTGAAGACTGCTCATTCCTTGCTTGAGGATGGAGCTTCTCTTTTCCAGACTGTTGTTTTACAACGAATGGATAAGAAATTTAGGAAGATTGGTTCCTGTTGAGGTTTGGAAATTCGTAGGCAACAACAGTAAGGGATTCTCCCCAGTTAACGTTCCCAACTAGCCCGCGACTGTTTGGTGTAGGGAATCTGTCCGGTTTGCGGTCCGGCTACCGTAGGTCAAGTAACAAAAAGTAAAAGGTTTTACCGGTTGCTGCCCGGTCCACCGTGTATATTTTTGTATTTTTTGACTTAAATTATGAAATGCACGTGCCTAATTAACAATGCAGGGTGATTAGGATGCAAGGAGCAGTCACAACGTGATGCGCAGGTTCTTACCTCTCGTCTTAGAACTCACAAGCATCTAAATCATACAAACAGTAATAAAGTAAAACTAGCTAAGCTATCTCTAAAGAGTTGGATATTAATTCATGAGTAATGCACTACTGTCCATATGTTATGGCAAATCGCAGATAGCTGTTCTTATAACCAAACATATAAACATGAATAAAAGTATACATGATAAGATAGCTCATCAACAGTTAAGACTTCCATTACTCATAGTGGAAAACATCAGTGTTACACGGGGACGCGTCCGGGAGGGTTGGGGACGCGTTTCGACGTTTCGGGCGTCCCGGGGACTCCGAAACTCCACCCGAAACATTTCGGGACGTCCTTGTTTTGGCGAGACGTGGGGGGACGCAGGCCGAAACGTTTCGGTGGGTGGCGAAACTTGGGGGGACTTCCTGGCGTCCCGCCTCGAAACTCCGAAACTTGTGGGCGTCCCCCCACCCCGAAATTCTGAAACTTGTGGGCGCCCCCCCCCCCCCGAAACTCCGAAACTTCGCCGAGACTTCCTAAGGATATTTTCGATTTTTAAATTTTTTTTTTCTTAATTTAAAAAAAAAAGTAAAAAAAAAAAAATCATTAAAATTATAAATTTTATAAACTTATTATACTTATATTATATAACTGATATTATTTAATATTTATATATTATTTATAAAGTTAAATTATTTATAAAGTTTTTAAACATTAAAAATAAATAAAAAAATAAAAATAAAAAGTTAAAAAAATTTAAATAATTCATTATAGCTTGGACTCTATTTATAGCT
>LPNX010523067.1:1330-32105 GCA_001517045.1 Pseudotsuga menziesii | reverse complement strand
GTATGACTATCGCGTCCCGCCGTCCCCGCTGAATTTCTCTAAAATTTGGGGGTGGTCTCCACACGTCCCGAATGTGCGTCTCCCCGAACCCGCATCCCGCCGTCCCGGAACCTTGGGGGAACATTGGGAAACATCATAAAGAAAACTAAAGAACATTCAGACAAGAACATAGGTTCAGGAATTTAGAACGTTCTCACAGTTAATGAAACACAGTTGAAAACGAATTAGTTCCCATTCAACATCGCTCATTTAAATGCATTGATATATTCCACATAGCACTTTCTCCAACAGGCAAAAGTTGCAATTTCTGGTTGTAAAACGAAATAGTTCCTCTTACAAGCATTAGTTTACAAGTTTCTCGAGGGAAAAAGCCCCTCTCCATTCTAAGTTTCAGATATTTAAACTAAAAAAAGAAGACCGCTTGGGCTACCCCCAAACGTGTGACCTTTCGGTCTCCTAAGACGTTTCGAATCCCTTCTCTTTATCTTTTCTGTGTGCACTCATGATTCGTTTAGTAATTGATAGATCTTCTGGGTCTGTGCCTTTGTCGCTATTCGTTTTTTGTCTTCAGCTTCGCTTGTCTTCCTTGCGATCCTGCCGGTTTCGGTTCGATCTTTGTCAAAACTGCCCAGCTATGTTTTTGCACCGTGGTAATCTCAACAGTCCCTTAAGTTCCACCTGCAATTAATTACTGTGCATCATTCATTGGGATTGCATTCTAAAATAAAACTTCAAATTATATCAATCAAACGGCTACTCAACAAGAAAGATCAAGTGCATAACTGTCATGAAGCTTAACAAACGCTGGAACCATTATCTCGTTCATCTACGGGTTCGAGAGAGAATACCAACGATGGAAAACGAAAACTCATCGGCGGCTTAGACGCTAACATCGGGAGGGTAGACCCATTCACAGCCGCAACGACGGATCTTAACAGGCGACGGGTATTGCGAAAACACTTAAGCACATCCGAGTCGGAAAAGATGACCTAAAATGCGGGCAGGAAAGCTCTCGATCGGAGGTCGGAAAGACATCGACTTCGGGTGCTTAGTTGCTTTGGGAGCTGCAACGGCGGAAGAGAAAAGACTTCGAACATGCGACTAAAAGATCGACACGCATCGGTGGTCGGAGCGCTTTACACTTCGGGTGCTTAGCTGCTTTGGGAGCCGCAACGGCGGAGAACAAAAATACAACAACCTTCGATCAAACATAATTTGATGCCTGATCTACGAAAAATATTAAGTGTTCGGAACAGCTTTAAATTTGGCGACAATCAACAGCCTGTTTTACTTCTGAAAAGCGGCCTTTCGAAGAACAGATGATCTAATAGACTAGCAAAACCAAACTCAAACTTTGCGACCCACACAATTCTCAAAACAAGCAAGGACGAGAGTTCAACTTTGAAAATCTTCCAAAATTAAAGCACGACCAAAAATTCACGGATCCAATTGATTCAATGCAGCATCAAAATCATAAAGAGGGGGGACCAAAATTTGAAAAAGTTGGGGGAGAATAGTTGCAGCTGCAACAGTTCCCCAGAGAACACCATGGAAAATATTTTCCAAAATCTTGTGGATGAATTTGGGGACAAGACAGACCTCATTGATGATTTGGAAGTAGAGGTTAAAGCCCTCTCTCATAACGAAAATGATGTATTGAAGGAGAAGATTTGTAGAATGGAGGAGGATAATACCCAACTAGGTAATGAGGCTTCCCACTTGCAGGTCTCTGTCGATGAACTTCGTGAAGAAGTTGCTCTTCTTCATGAAGATAATAACCGCTTGTTTGATGAATATCAAGTATTGAGAGAAGACTGTGTCACAGCCCCACTTAGAACGAGCGCTCTTGACTCGCTAAGAGGGTGTGCGACACCGTCTAGCAACCTCTCAAGGGCTTGGCCAACTTGATGTTAACTAACGGACTACGCCTACTCATTATGCGGAAACATGTTTTATCATTACTTAGTCATTCATACACAAATGCAACAACTGTAACAACACAAGAAAGTATGGAATGGTGCGGGTTGCCCAATGCAGAGCCCGTCTTCAATATTTTCACAAGTAAAACAGAGATGCCAAAACTGGCCACTCTCTGGGTGTGCGCCCAACTCGGCTAAAACACACACTTATACAAAACTGGAAAAACCCAAGTCAACCTCCACTGAGCGACTAACTTGGCTGCCGAAACGACTGCTGCAAACCCTCACTGTATGTTGCTGCCGCACTGCAGAAAACCCAGAAAACGTGCCACTGTCTGAACTTCGCCTCTGCCGCAGTCCAACTGTGCACTGTGCCAAAAACGGCTGCCTGCGGTACCCCTGCGCGGATGCCTCAGAACAAAGGTGCGCTTTAGCCAAGCGCACTGCTCACATGAACTTAGCTCCCTTGCCTTAGCTCAGCTTGGATCCTCCTGGATGATTTGAAATGACTTGCACTTCGTTTACTTATAGCCTTCTAGGTGTCTTGCCCATGTCAACTTGCCAGCTTGCTTACCGCACAAGTCACCCCTTGCCGGTTCACCAAGTCAACTTGCAAACACACTTGGCCCACTTAACCGTTTCGTTGGTGTCACCCCACCAAGGTGAACTTTGACTTAGGAGTTCACGGGTCCACTTGCCGAAGCCTCTAGAGTGCCGCGCGCCCCTTTACTTTGACCGAAGTGCCCATCCCTTTGACCGCCGTTCGTCGCTAATCGTGCCGTCGCGCGCGCGCACCCGTCGCCCAACTGCCGTCATCCGCACGCCCGTGGCTTTACTTACCAAAACGCTCTTTTGCCAGAGAGCCCAACTGTCCGCACGTCCATTCGCACATCCATCCGCACGTCTGTCCGTCCGCACACTAGGGTCGCGCGCCTGTTTACCGAACGTCTTCACAAGCTTGCATGCCCATCTGCACGCTCAAGGGTCGCGCACCTCAAAGGTGTCGTGCGCCCATCATCAATGTCATCTTTGCCAAGGGGCACCCTTGCTAAGTCACGTGGGCGCTGACCTTGGGGCGCGCCACATTCCCGACCTCCGTGCCGGTGGTGAATGTGGGCGCTTGCTATCTTTGCCAAGTGAGAGCGCAACTCCATGCTGAACCGTCATGACCACGACACCTTGCCCAGGTGTGCCACCATCTAGGCGCGCTGAAAAACGTGGCTGTGACAGACTAATCCTTTGTTGTCATGGTTGACAGAGAAAAATGGAAATGTTAAGGATTTGTAGGAGTGCAAGCAGAGTCCTGTATTGGAGACCAGTCGATTGTAGGAAGCTGGAAAGAAGTCTATTGATGTTCTTTAGCTATCAGACTCATCTATTTCTTCTTCTACCTTTGATAATCTTTCTTGTAGTCCAACTGTTTGTAAACTAGTTGTCAGTAAGAAAGATGTTGATGATGTTTTTATTTCATCTCATGACTTGTTCACTACTATTGCTATTTCTCCTAGTTTTGAGAAACACACTACATGTATAGGAGGATCCTGATTGTTGAGCAAGATGGGATACACCAGAGGACGACTTTGGAAGAATGGACAAGGTACTGATGTTCGTATTATTTTTGAAATGAAGTCACCAAGAATAGGTATTGGATAGGATGTTGTTACACCTAGTTTTGTCGACACCAGAAGAGTGTTATTTGTTGCTGGAGGTGTTCAGACTAAGTTGCTGGAAGAGCAACTTATTTATGAAAGTGTTGAACATATTGATGAATTAGCTATTTCTGATGAGCCAAAACATATTAATGAATTAGTTGTTCTTGATGAATTGAGTAGGGTTGTTATGCTCCTATCAATGAACCAGAACTTGAGCCTACATCACCTGTTCTACCAGAACAAAAAATTGTGCCATATTGTCATCCTCATCAGAAGAATAAAAAAAGATGGTCATTATGCTTTTAGAACTTTGCATAAAAGATGTGAAAGATAGTCGTGGACCAGTGTCGACTACTTAGATAGACTATGGTTGGATGAATGAATGGTCATTGAATCATCTGAATAGATGCTTGAGGTCTTCATACATATGTGTATCGTCGACTGCACATCTGTGTAGTGCTCCTCTTTCCTACTTTTGATTGCTTTGGAGTGGTCGACAACAATTTGACCGGAGAAAATGTTCGACTGAGATTTGACTGATAGATATTGCTATGTTTTGCTATTTGTTTTATCCCTCAGTTGTTTTTAAGTGGGGGAGAAATTGAAGTATCTTGAATATTGTTGATATGTAAATCCAACTGGTGAAGGAAGAACAAATCTTCAGTTATTCAAAAACTGATCGGTCCATATCGAACGAGCATCAAGACTCTATTTATGTCACTGTCTTGATGTCTACTCGGCTATGACTTGCTAAGACCAATTGAATTATGTTCGATTGAGTTGGTCATTGTTTGTTGGGAGACTTGATTGAGTACTGTTGTTAGTACCCATTTGATTGATGGACATAGGCTGTATTGCTAGACAAAGATTGCTATTACCTAGTTGATTGCTCAACTGGATTGTGTTGTCTTGTTGTCTAGTCGACTAATCAACTGCGATTGTTTGAACAACAATGTGGAAAATTGGTTGATGGATTTGACGACTGCGTTGAGTTTTGATGATGGAGGTGACAATGTTTACGACTTCTTCTAGGAGTATTAATTTACCAGGGTTTATTAGTGTTTGCAATTTAGATCAAATTAAGGGGGGAATGCTATGTAATTTGTTCTTTCCTCCAAATTGAGTTTACGAGGGGACGTTGGAATGCTATGTAATTTGTTCTTTCCTCACCTTGTCTAAATATGGGAGTCGACCGTTCGAAGAAGTCGACCATCGACTAAATTATGAATTAACAGTCTCCACTTTGGGTGTAGAGAAAACTAGAAACTAGAATACAATAGTTTCATCAAACACTTAGCCTATAATAGGTCTCAGTCTTCTACAAGCACCCACATTAAATGCAATCCACATGCACACATTCCCATGTGAATGGAAAGCTGAAATACAAATACTAAGTGCAATTCGAAGTTGAATAATTGTTGATTTTGTACATAGGGAAGTGTTCCCCTAGTGACTTTTGCCTCAGTCATTAAAAGGGGAAAATTAAAGTGACCCTTGCAATTATGAGATGAGTTTTAATTTTCACTATAGAGAATAAAGTGACTTTTTAATAAATTTAAGTGAGGTGAGTGAAATTAATTTTGGAGAGAATTAAAAGTGCATTTAATCTCATCCATCCATCTAATTCATTTTGGGCCCTTAGATGACTATTCAACTTCCTCATTTAGACACCAAAAAGGCAAGGGAAGGCATTAGAGTCTTGTTTTGTTTTTTCATGCGAGTTGGAGAGCACAGAAGGAGAAAAAATTGCAAGCTGAGAGAGAAGAACAGAGGGCATGTTTCCCAAGACCGTACAACAACATAAATTACATTTCCGTACATGTTTCTCGAGGAAAATTTTGGGCATGTTTTTCGAGGCAGTTTTTGGGCACGATTTTCGAAAAGAAGGAATTTTTTTGGTACACAGAATTCTATACTCCGTATAATTTTGTACAGTCTGTACATTGGGAACATAAATTGAGGCAGTCTGTACAGTCCATATGGTACGACAGTGGGCACAAAAATCAAGGCAGTTTGTATAATCAGTTTGGCACGGTTTTCGAGGCAACTAATTGACAGAAATTTTGACTGTAAAATTTCTGAATTCAGTCAATTTTGCTAAGCATTGTGGTTGAGATAAGTTTATCTCTGTTTTTGCTGTACTTTGATTTAAATGCAGAAAATAAAATTCTCTCTCTAGAATAGGTTTTCCTCAGAGGTTGGGGTTTTGACTGGGTCATTTGACCAAAATTTTTGAGTCTGTTTTTTTGTGTGATTGTGTTTTTTAATTGCTGCTCATTAAAAGTAGTAAAATTCCTCATGCGTTTCGGTCATAAATTGTTTATGATAAATGGCTTAATTTGCAGTTGAAAGTAAATTGGTTGGGCTTTAAACAATGATTAAAATGGCGGTTGAAACCAGGTTGGGGGAATGCTGGAAAATTTACATGGTATCAGAGCTTTGTTAGAGAAAGAGAAGAATTTTACACTGAAAAATTTCAGACTGTCAGTGATTTCTTTTGTCAATGGGCAGCACCTTGTTGAGACTTGAATTTTGCAGTGAAAATGGCAACAGGACTTAGGTTGGACGATAGGCTTGATGGGGCTGGGAATTTTGCCCCATGGAAAGCTAGACTAGTGCTCATATTGGAGGAAAATGAGTTATGGGATGAAGTGGTTAACTTTAATGTCCTCTTCTGCTTTGGCATTGAGGACCAGCCTGCTAACCTATATGATTCCCATAGGTTCGAGCGGGTACTGACAGTCAGGGAATCAGCTGTGGACTGATGCCATATAAGAAGATCTAGGGCATAAATATATATCATCATTGGGTAGACGGGGGCCACCAGAGCCAAAGGCCACCTGCATGCATGCCATCTGAGCATTAGTTCATGATGCATGCTCCCGATTGAGTCTCCATGCACCTACATGGAAGTCAACTGCAAATTAGAAGTTAAAGTGACCTAATTAGGTCAAAAGTTAGGTTATTCGCAGTTGGAAGTTATAAAAGAAAGGTAAAGTGAATGTAGAAACAAACTTATATGATTATTGATTTGAGTTGAATTGGAGAGCTCGGCAATCTAAGTTGGGGTTGAGTGCATGCTCAACTAGCTGGTGTATTTCGACAGCAAAATCTATCAGCCCTAGTTCATCATTAGGTTGGATCATCCAGATTCAACACTACTTCATCATTAGGTTCTATTCAACAGTTGCTTCGAGAGATTGATTATTCATCCAGTTGGAGGGATTCGCCATCATACCGTGGTACCGTGGTCAGAGTCATATCTATTCGTTATCTTCTCTACAGAGGACAGAACTTCTGCATGCTGCTTCTATTCCTCTCAAAACACCCTCATCACCCTTCCCCTGGAAGAAGGGCCTCTTAGCTTGAGTATCAAGCAAGTTATCAGCAGTTATCACTATCTGGAGGGCGTCTTTTTGCATGGGTGAATTCCATTGAGGAGGATACTCATGTTTTAGGCTATTGAGCCACCATTTCTTCTGCATGCTGCTTCCATCACTTCCAGAGGGGTACTATAACCCTAGTGCACATCATCTGGGTCTTCATCAGTGGATTATTTATTATTGAGGAGCATCTACAGCTTTGGAGGAGGGCGCATTCACCTATGGAGGATGATTTGGCTTATCTCCTTATTTATCCCTCATAATTCTTGCATGCGGGGACCATCCTCTTCATCATCAGCAGATCTACATATTGGTATGTAAATGCATTAATTTCTCCTATTTTCTAGCATTTCAGTATTATATAGAGCACAGATCTGCGTGCAAATGGATGCATGCAGAGATCAGGGTTTGCTTTCATATTCTATTGAGGCATAAGCCTACTAGCCATCTACAGTACACAAAGAAAAAGAAAAATATCAGTTTGGGATATTACATTAACAATACAACAACAAATCCTATTGTTGTTCCCGGTTCCATAGATGCACAAGCGCTTACTGCCCTCAACAAGGACATTAAGGCTAGAATAATCATTCTAGATGCAATTAAAGACCATGTGATCCCACACATTTCTAGTAAAACCCGTGCATATCAGACGTGGGATGCTTTGATTAGCTTTTTTCAAAGCTTAAATGAAAATAGGAAAATGGTTTTGTTAGAGAAATTGAAAAGTATCAAGATGGCCAAAGATGAGGGAGTGATTCCCTACCTTACTAGGATCTCTCAGGTGAGAGATGAGCCTGCAGCAGTAGGGGAGGTTGTTCCTGGTTTTGAGCTAGTGCAAACAACTTTGAATGGGGTTGCGAAGCCTTGGGCTGTTTTTGTGGAGGCTATAGTAGCCAGGGAGAACTTGCCATCTTGAGACAGGATTTGGGCTGATTTTGTTCAAGAGGAGACCTGGAGAGGTCTTGTGCAAGGCAACTCTTCTACTAGCAGGGAGGATGAGGAGAATGTGGCTTTGACTGCCAAGGGCCCCAAGAAGGGTGGGGCTAAGCATCGGGATGGACAGAAGGACTTGAGCACTATAAAGTGCTTTGCTTGGGCACTATGCTGGACAGTTCCCACATAAGAACAAGAAGAAGCAACAACAGACAACAACTTCAGCAGAGGTTGAGGAGTTTACAGCTAGATTTGAATGAGAGTTCTCTCTCTGTGCTAGGCGTTGTGATAGGGAGAGAGCATCGATCATCACTAGTGCAGAAATTGATATTGAGAGGTAGTATTCTTTGTTGACTGGCCATTCTTTCAGTGCATCCACCATCGGCATGTGGCATATTGACAGTGGAGCTTCGAGCCACATGACAGGTGCTCGAGAGATGTTCTCCGAGCTTTCACAGGCATGGATAGATGTGGAGGTCATGTTGGGGGATGACACATTTATCAGAGCTGTTGGGCGTGGGACCATTATATTTCAGAGAGAGTCCATGAGTCCCATGACTTTGAGGGACGTATTATTTGTACTTGGGCTGAAGAAGAACTTGATATCGGTTTCCATGATCAAGGATAGGGGTCTTGGGGTGTCCTTCCTAGATGGACATGTGCACGTATTCCCCAAGACTGTAGGACCATTTGCCTCTTACACCATTGGAGTCAGATGTGGGAAGCTGTACAAGCTCTTGTTTTAGCCTCGACGTGCTTTGACACATAGCAACGACAGTGAGCTTTGTGAGCTATGGCATAGGAGGATGGCTCTTCTGCATCATCCAACTTTGAGGATGTTGAGGTACATGGTTACAGGTTTGCCTGAGTTCAACACTGAGCACATTGATGTATGTAGGGGGTGTGCTTTGGGAAAGTACACAAAGGCTGTTTTTACGAGTAGTGATAGCAGGTCAGGAGTACTTGATTTGATAAATTCCGACTTGTGTGGTCCTATGTCATCTGTTTCCCTGAGAGGTTTCGAGTATTATGTGACATTCATCGATGACCATTCTAGGAAAACCTGAATCTACTTCCCGAGGAACAAGAAATATCAGGAGGTCTTGTAGAGGTTCCAAGAGTTCAAATCTCTTTTGGAGAACCAGACTGGGAGGAGGATTCAGGCGCTCAAATCAAATAACGGGGATGAGTATACCTCCTAGGAGTTTGATGAGTATTGCAGACAGGAGGGCATTCAGAGCAGTTGACAGTACTATACACTCCTGAGCAAAATGGAGGGGCATAAAGGAAGAACGGACCTATTGTTGGACCATCGAGAGCCATGTTACATGATCAGTCACTTCCTTTCTTTCTTTGGGTAGAGGCATGTAGTACAACTGTTTACCTTCAGAACAGGAGTCCCCATCGTGCCTTGGGGAACAAGACTCTTGAGGAGATGTTCACAGGCAAGAAACCGGAGGTGAGTCATTTTCGTATATTTGGTTGCCTGACTTTTTCACATATTCTTTTTGAGAAGAGGACAAAGCTTGAGCCCACAACAAAGAGAGGCATCTTTGTGGGGTATGATGAGACTTCGAAGGCCTTCCGCATTTATCTTCCTACTCCGAGGAAGGTTGTTGTGAGGCGGGAAGTGAGATTTAAGGAGCGGGCCTTCAGGAAGTCCAGATAATCACTAAGGGAGAGCAGAAGGTTCTCACACCTCAGGTAGCTTCACAAGTAACTTCAATCTAGGTGACAGGTTCACAGGTTTCCGGGGTTATTGGACCACAAAGTACAGGCACAAGATCTTGAGGTTCAGTGGTTCAGCCAATAGGTTCTTCGGGGACATGTTTTGGTTCTCAGGTCACAACTTCACCATATAGAGTTACCAAATCAAAAATTTCACTAGTTGTTAGTTCACCAGCTCCTGCTACACATGTTTCTAGGCCTTCTACTTCTGGGAGTTCCTTAGATGATGACAAACCGGGTTGGGAGCAACCTTCAGGGAAGAAGCCTAAATGGCTTCGGGAGACCCCGAAGAAAGCTAAGGAGTTTGGAACGCTGAAGGAGCCAGTGAGGACTATAGTGATGCCAGATAGGTTGGGTATGGCCTTGGTTGCTAGTCTTCGTTATTCAGAGCCATCTACTTTTGAGGAGGCCTCTCAGCATCATGTTAGGAGAGATGCCATGATGGAAGAGTACCATTCCATCATGAAGAACGATGTCTGGGAGATTGTTTTGAGACCTGAGGGAAAGTTAGTGGTGACTTCTCGTTGGCTTTACAAGGTAAAACATGTTGTAGGTGGCAGTGTGGAGAAATACAAGGCTCGGTTTGTGGCATGGGGGTTGTCACAGGTAGAGGGAGTTGATTACGAGGAGACCTTTGCACCGGTTGCTTGTTATACTTCTATCAGATCATTGATTTCCATTGCTGTGGAAATGGGTTGGAAGATCCATCAGATGGATGTGAAGACTGCATTTCTCAATGAATCATACAAGAGGATGTTAAACTAGTACCAACAAGGAAGGTCTTCTTGCATGCATGTGTTCTTGCATGCAGAAAACTTAGATTAGGAAACCAATTGTATTTAATTTACTTTTCCTAAGTTTACTTTGGAAAATAAATTAAAGTGGTTTAAATTAACTTTAGTGAGTCACTAGTTAAAGAGAAAGTGAAATTAGGGTTTTTGCTTTACCTAAAGTTATAAAAGAGAGATCAATTGGTGGAGAGAACACACACACTTGTATTCCGACAGAGACAGGGAGAGAAACTCAGACAGAGGATTTCGCTGAGAAGACGGAGGAGCGAGCAGCAGGATCATCGAGCTTCGTACAGTTGGGCCGTACACTCACACGGGAGGATGTTGAGGTTTAGCTGGGATTTGCCCAGTGATTCTGCCAGGTGCTGCATTCACTAGGTTTGGATGAATTTGCAGTGATTGTAAAAGTTCCATATTTTCTCATAATAAAATCTATATTTGACAGCTGCACCGGTTTTCCCATCTTGGGTTTTTCCGGGGGTTTCCATACCCAAAATAACAGTGTCAATATTGTGATGTGATGTTGTGAGTTATTTCTCAGTTTTATATTCCGTTGCATACTGTAAAAGATATTCATGTGTGGTTATCAGTGATATTTTGCATGCACTGTTTAGCCCTAGTTGAATATTAAAGGAAAATTTACATGGTATCAAAGCTCTGGTGAGCTAAAGTTGAGAGATTTGTAGCAACAGTGATAGATCAGGGGCAAATCTATAAGAAGACACAAACCTAGACATCCAGATCTAGGGTTTGACAGGTACACCTCACTATGGCCGTGTAGTTGAGAGTTGAGGATAGACTCCAGGGTGCTCAGAACTTTCCTACATGGAAATAAAGGATAACAAGGATCCTGGACGTTAGTGATGTAGAGGAGCACATTGACTACACGAAGGTTGCATCCACAGATCCAGCAGATTTAGCAGCTTGGAAGAAGATTGATTCCAGAGCCATGCTGATTATCATGGATGGAGTGAAGGACCATATAGTCCCTCACCTTTCTGGTAAGAAGACCGCAGCAAAGATGTGGACGGCTTTGGAGAGTTTGTACCAAAGCAAGAACGAGAATCGGAAGATGGTGTTGCAAGAGAGGATGTGCACCACCAAGATGGCCAAGGGAGGAGTGGTGACTTATCTCACGAGGCTCACACAGATCAGGGACGAGCTTGGAGTTGTTGGCTCTAAGACAGTGGATGAGGAGCTAGTTTGAACAGCCCTCAATGGCTTTTCTAAGCCATGGGACACCTTTATCAAAGGTGTTGTGGCTAGGGAGAAGCTCCCTGATTGACAGAGACTATGGGATGACTTTGTGCAGGAGGAGACCCGCATGGGTCAAGGATCAGGCTCATCCAGCAGTGCCCCACAGATTGTGGATAAAGAGGCTCTAGCCCTTACAGGGAAGAGCAAGGGGAAGGCAAAGAGGAAGAGGGATGGTAAGAAGAACCTTGATGTATCAAAGGTC
Source organism: Pseudotsuga menziesii (assembly GCA_001517045.1). NCBI lineage: Eukaryota > Viridiplantae > Streptophyta > Pinopsida > Pinales > Pinaceae > Pseudotsuga > Pseudotsuga menziesii. Next base: position 20,237 of record LPNX010523067.1, on the reverse strand, counting down.
AAGTGTTTTATCTGCCACAAGCAGGGACACTTTGCCTCTTAGTGCCCAGACAGGAAGAAGAAGAGTAACACTCAGATGGCTGGATCTGTAGAGGTGGATGAGTTCAGCAGGAACTTCGATGAGGAGTTTTGCTTGATAGCTTACATGGTAAGCACCACAGGGAGCAACATATGGTACATTGACAGTGGATCATCTAGTCACATGATTGGACAAAAGAGACTCTTCAGAGACTTGCAGGAGGGTGGAACAAGGATCCACGTTGAGCTGGGTGATGATGCGCAGTATCAGGCGTAGAGAGTTGGCGCTGTTTCATTTGAGATGGAGTCTGATAAACCCCTCAGTTTTGTTGATGTGTTATATGTTCCAGGACTGACCAAGAACCTTAAGTCAGTCTCCACTCTGGAGGACAAGGGATATTAGGTGAAGTTCCATGACCATAGAGTGTATATCAGGCCCAAGGGGTCAGTCAGATAAGAGCTTGAATCGGGTGATTGGTAGAAGAAGCGAGAAAGTGTACAAATTACACTTTGAGCCTATAAAAGCTCTAGTCAGTAGCAGCAACAGTAGTCAGGGTGAGTTGTGGCATAGGAGGATGGCACACTTACACCATGGAGCACTGAAGCATTTGTGACAGGCAATCATTGGAGTTCCTCAAGTACAGGAGGAAACGCATAACGACTGCAAGGGTTGTGTTTTGGGAAAGAACATCAGGAAGCCTTTTCCACAGAGTGAGCACAAGTCTAAGGAGCCCTTGGACTTGGTGCATTTGGATGTATGCAGACCTATGAGTGTCCATTAATTTAGTGGTTACAGTTACTGCGTAACCTTCATTGATGACTATTCCAGGAAAACCTGGATCTATTTCCTGAAGGCCGAGTCAGAGGTCTTTGAGAGGATCCGAGAGTTCAAGATTCTTATGGAGAACCAAACAGGAAAGAAGATTCGGGTGTTGAGGACCGACAACGGGGGTGAGTACACTTCCAATAAGTTCATGGTGTATTGTTCGGCTGAGGGGATCAAGAAGGAGAACACTGTGCCCCATACCCCACAGCAGATTGGAGTTGCAGAGTGAAAGAATAGGACTATGGTTGGAGCAGCCAAGGCCATGCTATTTGATCAGGGATTACCACTATTCCTCTGGGTCGAGGCATACAGGACTGCAGTATACATTCAAAATAGGTGTCCCCACATAGCCTTGGGGAGGAAGACACCGGAGGAGGTCTTTACAAGCATTAGGCCAGATGTGAGTCACATTCGCATATTCGACAGTGTCTGCTATTGTCATGTTCATTCTGACAATAGGAAGAAGCTGGACCCTTCTAGAGAGAAGGGGTTACTTGTTGGTCACAGCGAGATTTCGAAGTCATATAGAGTTTACATTCATGCTCGTAGGAGGACCATTGTGAGCGGGGATGTCTAGTTCGATGAGGACAGGGCCTTGCGAAGATCTCTGGACTTACCTGCAGAGCAGCAGCCAACACGAGTCTGGAGTCAAGTTGGAGGAGCCAGATGTACAGGTAGAGGTACAGACACAGAGCATAGGTTCTAGTGGTCAGAGGGAGTCAGGTGGACTAGATTTTTCAGTCATTGACTTGAAGGATGAGATGTAGCAGGAGAGGGATATCCAATAGCTGCAGCAGGTTGACACTAGGCCAAGGCCTAAGTGGTTTCGATCCACAGTGCAGGATTCCAGGTAGGTAGATCTTCCACAGACATCTTTTAGATAGAGTGTACCACTAGAGAGGCTTAGTTATATGGCACCGATGACAGAGTTGATTAACTCTGAACCTTCCAGCTTCGGGGAGGCTGCACAACATGATGTGTGGAAGGAAGCTATGGTTGAGGAGTATGACTCCATTATGAAAAACCAGGTATGGGAGGTTGTGCCAAGGCCACAAGGGAAAAGGGTGGTGGGATCCAGATGGATCTACAAGGTGAAGCATGCTGCAGACAGAAGTGTGGAGAAGTACAAGGCGCGCTTCGTGGCAAAGTGGTTTTCACAGAAGGAAGGTATTGATTATAAGGAGACCTTCGCCCCTGTTGCGAGGTATTCTTCCATTCGGACCATTATCTCACTAGCAGCTGAGATGGGTTGGCGTGTCCATCAGATGGACGTCAAGACTGCCTTCCTCAATGGAGTGATAGAGGGGGAGGCGTATATTGAGTAGCTAGAGGGGTTTGATGTGGAGAACAGGGAGACGCATGTATGTAGACTGGATCGAGCTCTCTACAGACTCAAGCAAGCACCTCGAGCATGGTACTCGAGGATTGACAACTATCTACGGGAGATGGGATTTCAGCGGAGTGAGGCTGACCACAACCTGTACTTCTTGATAGGTGAGGTGCCTCTCATACTGGTCTTATATGTGGATGATCTCTTTTTGACAGGAAATGAGAGGTTGATTGGAGACTGTAAGTCCAACCTTGCAGTAGAGTTTGAGATGAAAGACCTTGGGCTGATGCATTACTTTTTGGGCCTGGAGGTTTGGCAGAGAGATGGATGCTTCTTCATCGGACAGGGTAAGTATGCAGTAGAGATCCTGAAGAGATTTAGGATGGAGGACTACAAGCCTATGGCCATACCTCTACTTTTCGACTGGAGGAAGATTGATGCATCAGGGTTAGACGGATTTGATCCTACCTAGTATCGTCAGCTTATCGGATCGCTTATGTATCTAGTCAACACTTGACCAGACATCAGCTTTGTAGTCAACTCTTTGAGTTAGTTCATGGTGGACCCTCAAAGAGTGCATTGGACGGTTGCGAAGCACATACTTCGCTACATCAGAGGTATAGTGGAGTATGGATTGGCTTATGAGCGCAGGGGGAGTGTAGAGTTAGCAGGTTTCACAGATTCTGACTGGGCAGGATGTGTAGAGGACCGAAAGAGTACTTCAGGTTGCTGTTTCAACATTGGACCAACAGTTGTCTCTTGGTTCAGCAGGAAGCGGAAGTCAGTTGCATTGAGCTCGACATAGGCTGAGTACATGGCATTCAGCATGGCTGCTTGTGAGGGTATGTGGCTGAGGAAGTTACTTGCAGGGTAGTTTGAGTGAGCTAGAGGCTATAGTAGTTCACTGTGACAATCAGAGTGGCATCAGGCTATCTGAGAATCCAGTGTTCGATGACCGGAGCAAACACATAGACATCATATACCACTTCTTGAGAGATTGTGTTCAGAGGGGAACCATTCGGTTGGAGTACATACAGACATATGAGCAGGTGGCAAACATTTTCACCAAGGCACTTTGCAGACAGAGTTTTGTGAAGTTCAGGGATAAGTTGGGGTTGCTACCGAATCCTTTCCTCATTGAGAGGGAGTGTTAAACTAGTAGCAACAAGGAAGGTCTTCCTGCATGCATGTGTTCTTGCATGCAGAAGACTTAAATTAGGAAACCAATTGTATTTAATTTACTTTTCCTAAGTTTACTTTGGAAAATAAATTAAAGTGATCTAAATTAACTTTAGTGAACCGCTAATTAAAGTGAAAGTGAAATGAGGGTTTTTGCTTTACCTAAAGTTATAAAAGAGAGATCAATTGGTGGAGAGAACACACACAGTTGTATTTCGACGGAGACAGGATACAAATAGGGAGAGAAAGTCATACAGCGGATTTCGCTAAGAAGACGGAGGAGCGAGCAACAGGATCATCGAGCTTTGTACAGCTGAGACGTACACTCACACAGGAGGGTGTTGAGGTTTAGCCGGGATTTACCCAGTGATTCTGCTGGGTGCTGCATTCGCCAGGTTTGGGTGAATTTGCAATGATTGTAAAAGTTCCATATTTTTTCATAATAAAATCTATATTTGACTGCTGCACCGGTTTTCCCATCATGGGGTTTTCCGGGGGTTTCAATATCCAAAATAACAGTGTCAATATTGTGATGTGATGTTGTGAGCTATGTCACAGGGTTCGGCGAATTTTATCCTTGGAGTTCGAAATTCGCCAAACTTTAAAAAAAAATCGAAATTCGTTTAGGTTCGGCGAATTCCAACGCCGAACCTCAAGGCGAACCGTATCGAATCGAATCGAATCGAACCTCAACGAACTCGAACTTCAAGCGAATTTCAGGCGAATTTTTGGCGAATTTCAAAAACGAATTTCAAGAACGCGTGCCACTGTCCCGTCCTTTTCATCTGCTCTGGAGTCCACACTGCTCATTATTCCACGACCCCGACCCTATTTTGGACTGTGCAATGTGGAACTATTCTTATTAAACTCGGAATTGCAATTTGTATTCTGGAAATTCGAAGTATTTTGTTCACAATTTTTTTCCCATTTTCTTACAGAAATGGAGACGATTCAAGGTCTGTAGCCACTTTGAATTTATTTACTCACGTGTAAAAATTCGTTGAAGTTATATCTATGTTCTTTTTTTAACCTGTAACTAGAGTTTGTTATTTCGACCGCAATAGGAGATATTAAAGTTTCCTATCAAAACTTGGAAAAGTTCATTCAACTAATAATAGGTTTAATTCATAACGCCTTTAGATTATATATATCATTTGCAAGAGAATATGAAAGCTTGACTAGTATAAACATTCTATCTGCCAGAGAACACAAAAGCTTTTATAATTGGGGTTATACTAACCAGTCGATTAGGGTTATACTAAATTAGATTTTTATAATTGGGTTTTAAATAAATGTATTTCTATTATTATTTATCCATAAATTTGTACAGTTAATATATTACTATAGTATGGATTTAGAAATAAGCTTTCCTTTCTGTTTACTGACGTTAATAATAAATCTATAGTTCAATATTCATTAAAGAATCATTTGTTTTATTGTATATTCATTAATGATAAAATTTTCAATATATTTTCTTCATTTGTTTTATTGTATATTTTATTATATATATTATTATATATATGAAATTTTTTATATTGGCGAACCTAATGCCGAACCTCATCCCGAACTTCATAAAAAAAATCGAATTCGAATCGAATTTCAAGGTCGTCGAACTCGAACCATGTGACATAGGTTGTGAGTTATTTCTCAGTTTTATATTCCGTTGCATACTGTAAAAGATATTCATGTGTGGTTATCAGTTGATATTTTGCATGCATTGTTTAGCCCTAGTTGAATATTAAAGGAAAATTTACAGAGGACGTTTATGTGGAGCAGCCACAGGGATTAGAGATTCATGGGAGAGAGTCTCATGTGTGCAAGCTGAAGAAAACCTTGTATGGGCTGAATCAAGCTCCTCGAGCTTGGTATTCCAGGATAGACTCTTACTTACTATCGATGGGTTTTCAGAAGAGTGAGGATGATCCGAATCTCTATTTTATCATGGTTGGAGATGATCCGCTCATTCTTCTGTTGTATGTGGATTATGTGTTTAGAACAGGTGAGGAGAGACCTATTGCAGTTTGCAAGAGAGATCTTGTTTCAGAGTATGAGATGACTGACATTGGGTTGATGCATTGTTTTTTTGGATTGGATGTTTGGAAAGAGCGTGGTCATATTTCCCTGCAGCAGGGAAAGTATGGCGTAGATATTATGAGGAGATTTTGGATGGAGAATTGTAGGCTGATGTCTACACCCATGGTCACCAACTGGAAGAAGCTTGATGCTTCTGAGGGAGAGTTGGTGGATCCTACCTTATATCGTCAGCTCATAGGTTCGTTGATGTATCTGGTCAACTCTGAAGAAAATAAAACTTAATAAATGAAATTGTTCATTTACACATTCTGTCAAATATTTTTAGAACTCGGGGTTGTAAAACCAAATTGTTGAAATGTACTTCAAAAATTCTGTCAAATACTGAAACATTCTTTTAAGCAGATGAACACAATAATTTTGGTTTAATGACCGGGAAAAACCGCACTGCTTGGGGAAAACCCTAGAAAGAAATTTTTCATTAAAGGAGAAAATCTCTAAAACTTTCCAACAACTCAAAAAAATTATTCTTCTGAACCCTATAGGCAAAATTTCCAATACCACATCAGCATCAAAATACCTTGAAAAACGTGCCAGCAATACAGTACACCCTGTTGTACCTTCACATGTGTGGGTACAGACTGTATGGATGTGTCACACGTGTGGCTATACGACTGTACTTTCTGTAGCCTTGAGATTTGTGCCACAATCAACAATAAATGTTGTACGACCTGTCAGTCTTCTTTTGTACTTTCTGCCTGGGGAAATGTGCCCACACGTGGCTGTACGAACTGCTTGAGACTGTAATAATGCTGCTGTACTTTCTACATTAAATGTTGCCTCTTACATTGGAAATTGTGCCAAGGGTTTTTTCTCTCTCCTTTGGTCTTCAATCTCTCTCTCACTCCTCATTAATGGTGAGTGTACTTCATATGTCCTCTCTCATTGTTTTACACTTAAATTTTGTAACCACCTTCATCAACTACCTAATCTAGGGTTGAAGATCATTTACAAAATTAAGGGTCTACAACTTATCTCACTTTTTAATAATTAAACACTTTAATTATTAAATACATCTTTTAAGTGAGACCCACTTTTCTAAAGTATAAAGACACATTCACTTTATTTACATAAGAACAAAATTTTCTAGTCCTCTCATCACACCCACACCAAAAACATGGGAGGACCTTCAGAGTTAACTTTTCAACAAACTCTAGGCCATATATGTGTTTTGCAGTGAACACTCTCAGTCAGTTCATGGTGGAGCCTAGGAGGGTGCATTGGGTTGCCGCAAAACATGTATTGAGATACCTTGCATGTACAGTGGATTATTGTCTAGATTATAGGAGATCTGATGGGGTTAGATTGATTGGCTTCACGGATTCAGATTGGGCAGGTAGTGTGGCAGTCCGGAAGAGCACTTTCGGATGTTGTTTCAGTTTGGGCTCGACAGCAGTGTCGTAGTACAGTCAGAAGCAAAAGTCTGTTGCTTTGACTTTTGTAGAGGCTGAGTACATGGCAACCAATCAGGCTAGTTGCGAGCAATGTTATCAGAACCCAACCGGTTTTGAAAAAACCCGCCGGTTGGACCAGTTTACAAGCTTCATCGAGTCAAATCACGTACTCAAACTGTTTTTTGCCGGTTCCATATGAAATTGGCCGGTTTCAATGTTGAACCGCCCGGTTCCATACAAAACCACCCTGTTTCTCCAAACTGGCCGGTTCAGTACAAAACTGGCCGGTTCTGTACAAAAATGCCAAGGATCCCATAAAACAGCTAATTTCAAATTCTTTCAATAAAATAAAAAATAGGGTCCACGTGTGTGTTGTTTAATCGACTCATGACCCTTTTAATGTTATAAAGGAGGCTCCTACCCTCCATATCAATCACATATAATTGTGGATGGACTTGGGCCCTCTTCCACAACAAGAGGATGTGAACATTGATGTTGCAGTTAGACAAGTGCCTTCAGGCCTAGGGGAGTCAAGCCATGCTCATGTTGAGGATGTAGATGATGACTAAGTTTGAGCATGAGGACTCAGATAATTCTGTTATATGATTAGAATCGTTAGATTGTAGATTCTAGAGTCTAGACTGGAGTCATATGCTTATATTTTGACTTTAGAGGCCATTTATAACCTCTTTGTTGATGTACTTTTCTTTAGATATGTATTTGCAGTCGATGGTATTTTGGTTTTATACTCTCTTACATGCTATATACATGAGAAACTTTGCATATTTGTGTATAGTGGTTTGAATTCACATGGATGCACATTGATATATATGTATTTTTTGAAAATATGAATGTTTTATGTATTTTTGCTCAACCGGTTTTTTGATCCGGTTTGTTTCCCGGTTTTTGTCCAGTTCTGGTTTCCGGGTTCGGTCGGTTCGACCACCGGTTGGGTTCTGATAACATTGGTTGCGAGGCACTGTGGCTTCACAAGTTATTGGTGGATTTATTTGATCAGGAGCTGAGACCTATAGTGATTTACTGTGACAATCAGGGTTGCATCTAGCTCTCTGAGAATCCTGTATTTCATGACAAGTCAAAGCATATTGAGATCAGATACCATTTCATCCGTGATTATGTTCAGAGAGGAGTTGTGCAGTTGCAGTACATCTCCACTGATCAGCAGGTTGTAGATATCTTGACAAAGTCTCTTGGAAGAGGCAAGTTCATTCATTTCAGAGACAAGTTGTGTGTGGTGCAGAACACCTTCCTTGGTAAGAGGGAGTCCTGATTTTGTACCTAGGAAAGTGTTTCACTAGTGACCTTTTCCTAAGTCATTAAAAGGGGAAAATTAAAGTGACCTTTGCAATTAATAACCCAAGATGAGTTTTAATTTTCACTTTAGAGAATAAATGACTTTTTGATAAATTTTAGTGAGGTGAGTGAAATTAATTTTGGAGAGAATTAAAAGTGCATTTAATCTCATCCATCCATCTAACTCATTTTGGGCCCTGTTGATTGCCTTGTAGAATTTTCTAGCTTACCTACACATCAGGCTGGATTAGATGACTATTCAACTTCCTCATTTAGACACCAAAAAGGCAAGGGAAGGCATTAGAGTCTCATTCTGTTTTTTCATGAGAGTTGCAAAGCACAGAAGGAGAAAAAATTGCAGGCTGAGAGAGAAGAGCAGAGGGCACATTTCCCAATACCGTACAACAACATAAATTGCATTTATGTATAACACATTTCCCCAGGAAAACTCTGGGCACGTTTTTCAAGGCAGTTTTTTTGGGAACGATTTTTCAAGAAGGAATTTTCTTTTCTTTTCTTGTGCACAGAAATCCGTACAGTCCATACCAATGTTATCAAAACCAAACCGGTGGTCGAACCGACCGACCCCGGGAACCAGAACCGAACAAAAACCGGGAAATAAACCGATTGAGCAAAAATACATAAAACATTCATATTTTCAAAAAATACATATATATCAATGTGCATCCATGTGAATTCAAACCATTATACACAAATATGCAAAGTTTCTCATGTATATAGCATGTAAGAGAGTATAAAACCAAAATAGCATCGACTGCAAATACATATCTAAAGAAAAGTACATCAACAAAGAGGTTATAAATGGCCTCTAAAGTCAAAATATAAGCATATGACTCCAGTCTAGACTCTAGAATCTACAATCTAATGATTCTAATCATATAATAGAATTATCTGAGTCCTCATGCTCAGACTTAGTCATCATTTACATCCTCAACACGAGCATGGCTTGACTCCCCTAGGCCTGAAGGCACTTGTGTAACTACAACATCAATGTTCACATCCTCTTGTTGTGGAAGAGGGCCCAAGTCCATCCACAATTATATGTGATTGATATGGAGGGCAGGAGCCTCCTTTTATAACATTAGAAGGGTCGTGGGTCAATTAAATAGCTCACACGTGGACCCTATTTTTTATTTTATTGAAAGAATTTGAAATTAGCTGTTTTTGGGGATCCTTGGCGTTTTTGTACAGAACCAGCCAGTTTTGTACTGAACCGGGTGGTTTTGTATGGAACTGGGCGGTTCAACCTTGAAACCGGCCAATTTCGTATGGAACCGGCAAAAAACGGTTTGAGTGCTTGATTTGACTCGGTGAAGCTTGTAAACCGGTCCAACTGGCGGGTTTTTTCAAAACCGGTTGGGTTCTGATAACATTGGTCCATACACCCCGTACAATCCCATACAATGGGCACGAAAATCGAGTCAGTCCGTATGGTACAACAATGGGCACAAAAATCGAGGCAGTTCGTACAATCAGTTTGGCACGGTTTTCGAGGCAGCTAATTGGCAGAAATTTTGACTGTAAAATTTCTGAATTCAGTCAATTTTGCTGAGCACTGTGGTTGAGATAAGTTTATCTCTGTTTTTGCTGTACTTTGATTTTATTGCAGAAAATAAAATTCTCTCTTTCTCTAGAACAGGTATTCCGCGGAGGTTGGGGTTTTTCTTGTGTTATTTGACTAAAAATTTCTGAGTTTGATTTTTTATGTGTGACTGTTTTTTAATTGCTGCTCATTAGAGGTAGTAAAATTCTTCATGTGTTTCAGTCATAGACTCATAAATTGTTTATGAGAAATGAGTTAATTTGCAACTGAAAGTAAATTGGGTTGGGAATTAAACCATGATGAAAATGGTGGTTGAAATTGGGTTGGGGGAATGCTGGAAAATTTACAATAACACTAGTAACAACATTAATGAGAGTTTTGGAACCTTTGAAGGCCTAAATACAACCATTATTTCCCTACATGGAAGGGAAACGCTGGGCGAACTTCAGCAATTGACAAGGAAACAGATTGGTGTTGAAAAAGGAACTGGCATTTAACAAACCTAGATGTTCCTTCGAGAGACAATCCTTCTCTTGAAGACGGACTCAACTTTGAAGTCCGAAACGCGTCGAGACAAAAAACTCCACACAGGTTCCAAAACTCTCCACTAATGACTACCACCTGTGAAAGCCTAAATACAACCATTATTTCCCTACATGGAAGGGAAATGTTGGGTGAACTTCAGCAGTTGACAAGGAAACGGATTGGTGTTGAAAAAGGAACCGGCATTTAACAAACCTAGATGTTCCTTCGAGAGACAATCCTTCTCCTAAAGACGGACTCAACTCTGAAGTCCGAAACTCGTTGAGACAAAAAACTCAACACAGGTTCCAAAACTCTCCATTAATGACTACCACCTGTGAAAGCCTAAATACAACGACTAGTAACAGCAGTTGATAAATACTAATAGACACCAAAATTTTGGCTATCTAGCCCGGGAAAAACCCCCAAAGGGGAAAACCCTACGAGAGAAATTTATTATCAGCTTCAGAGAGTACAAAAGCTACAGCAATAGTCCATTTGGCATCAAAACAAGAAGAAGAAAACTCACGTGCAGAACACCCAAAACAGTCCCAGAAATCTGCCTTGAAAAATGTGGCAAGAAACTGTACGGCCTGTACGGCCCAACATCTACAACACCCTCAAAAAACATGCCCAACCTCAGCTGTAAGCCTGTACAGACAAGTACGAAACAGTCAGAAGCAGAAAAACTCCACCTTGAAAATTGTGCCCTACGATGACATCGAAAATTGTCCCCACGCTTCTGCTGTACAGCCTGTACAGATTTGTACAGTACGGTCTCCTTCCTACTTAACCATCCTGCTCTTCTTCCTCGCAGAAATTTCTGTCTTGGGATTTGTGCCCCAACTCTCTCGGGAAAGATGCCAAATCTGCTGTAAAAACACTTTCTCTTCTCAGGCTTCTCTCAGAAATTTATCTTGAAAACTGTGTCTTGCACACTACCCTAGGATTTATCTTATAATCTGAAAATGTCTTTTCACCTTTCCAATCCCTAAATCCAATGGCCAAGATCTTAACTTGCTTTGATAAGGTCAAGGGATGTGATTAATTCCGTCCAAAATAAATCACTTATATTTTAAATAAAGTTATTTCACTTTATGTCATAAGTGCACTTTATGAGATAAAGTCACTTCATAACAATAAACAGAAGGACACTTTATAAAAGTCACTTTACATAAGAGTCACTCTAATACAACTTTATAAAAAAACATTACTAAGTTAAGTAGCCTAGATAGTGTAAATGCACGGTCACTTCCACATACAAGACAAAACTATGAGAAGTGCTTCCTGAGCTAAAAAGTTAACATTGGGTCCTCAGATCTACAATATATGGACAATTATGGTTAATTACCACTACGTGGTCCCATGGTTGTTTATTGGGTACCTGTCTGTACCTATTTATAGATAGTTCTTATGAACCAGTCTATCACTACACACACATTGGATCGTGTCTCATTGTGCTCAAGTGCTGTAAGGGTGTCTTTAGACACCACCACTGTTTATTGCATACTCGTTGATCTTATTTTTGCTGTTTCATTGCCTGTCCCAACACCACATGACATCCTATACATCTTATATATCAGTTTTATTTTCATATTTATGTAGCAATGTGTTTGTTTGATGTCGTTGTAGCTATAGATGTTTTAAAAATTGAAAAAAATGATTACTTTTGTATTTCTAGATTTCAGAGATTGCTGATAAGTTATTTTCTGAGTCCTCGGCATTAAATTTGCCGACAAGATAAATGTAATGCTTATTGGGACCATTGCTTTTCTTGCCCTTGATGGGGACAAAGGTCTCTAAAGACCTTTGTATGAGTTTACAAAGGATTGCCTTTTCCCCAGCCTCAACAAGAAGTAAATTGTTCCAAGGGTGTCTGATATTTATTATTTTGTCTGGACTCTGAGGTGTTGATAAAAGCCGGAGTATTAGTGTTTTGTTTCTTTGGAAAATAATATTGTACTTTTATCTCAAAGAACAGAATTACATTTTTCAAATGGTATGAGAGCATTCCCTAATTCTGCATAGAGCATCTACCAACAGCTCCAAAAAATTATACATCTCCCAGGATTACATATAAACCAGCATACATAACTGTCCCAGCAATATATCCCTGTATATACTCAGCAGTCCAAATTCCAAAATAAACATCCTAAAAACCAGCTACTAACAGTATCAAAATATTATGGTATCACTACCATAACGTACAAACCCTATGATAATATACAGAATTATACAGGCCATAACAAAAACTGTAGACAAAAGTACCTGAAAATACTCCCACTCCTACAGCCACAGCATATAACAGAAAAGAAATTCATTCATGGAATTGTTGAGTATAATATTCTGAAATCTGTCCCTGAATTTTTTCTTGAATAAACCACAGACCACGAGCCATTTGAATGCCAGCTTTGGATAAGGCATCAGCAACAGTATTTCTCTCCCTGAACACATGAATATGAGATATATTCTTAAAACAGAGCTGAAACTGCGAGCCTCCTAAAGTAATGGATGTAATAAGTAATTTAAACCGATGTTGAAAAAGTCGGCATTGACAAAAATTTGGCAAGGATCCCGAATACAACTTCTTGGCAACATTGGTGAAAAAATGGGGAAAAATCAGCCAGCTTTGACAAACATTAAAAATACAAAAGACATTCATTTTTTTTAGAATGATAAACATATAAAGCAACAATAACATCAGATAAACACATTGGAACATAAATATGGAGAAAGCCTTGATATATATCATCATCATGTAGTCATGCCAAATATAAAATGATACATCAAAGTTGATACTGAATCCTGAAACATCATAGTTGTCCTGTTAATGAATCAAAAGTGGATAACTAATACAAAATGACATTACATATATTAATGCCCTCTTCCCCTTTTATGGGAAAAGGTCATGGGCCGTGTTGCCGCCTAATTCACACATTAAGGTGCAGGAAAGTCACAACCTGCTATGTGTGTGCTTGGGGGCAAGTGAGAGTTGGGGACCACTGTCACCTCAGTCCGCAACTCCTCCGTTTAGGCAAGATCCCAACAGAGCCAAGGGGGGTAGTCCCTATGGAAAGACTATGTTCCAGGTTTATTAATTAATCAAGGATTAATTAAAGGGATCGTTTACAAAATGAGGCTGAAACCTTATATAAAACAAGACCAGTGCCTAGATAATGGAGTCAAAATAATTTACCACTTTACAAGATTACAAAAAAGACAATTTAGAGATTTAAGATATGTCTGAACTTATGGCTTAAGTGTTTAACAATGAAATATATGAATAAACCAAATAATTATAGACAATAATGAAATAAAATAAATGTATGGGAAAATGAAACAAACTTGCGAAATAGTAGAAAATCGTTATGAATACAAATTACTAAACCAACAGTAAATTTAAAGTATGAAAAAGATTTAAGCAGTTAACATCCACCACATGCTCATTTACAGAATCGAAAGTAAATAAATGTGCTGAGAAACAAAGTGCTGGAAGTAAAAATTGTAGTATTGTATTGTAGTAAAAGAGTGCTTGAAATAAATGTGTTGTAGAACCGATTTTGAAATGCTTCTTGGTTTATTTTAGTTAATTTTATTAATGTTGTTCTTCTTGGATTAAGTTGTAGATCTGGTGGTGTGACTACCCCGATCTAGTTCTTCTCAAACAGAAGAGGGATTGCTGTTGCGCTCAACAGGTGGGAGCAAAGCCCACCCCTAGCTCACAGGTCAAACCCCAATGGCCCGGTGCTCACAAGGAGGACGTCGATGCGCCTAGAGACCCCCTCGGTCTACTACCCCTTGCAGCTTCCGAGTCACTGTTTTTAATCAATTCGAAAAGATGGATGCCTATTAAACCAAGACTTCCCTTTCCCTTGGTCGTATCTCGGAGTACCCCGGAGGGTGATAACCGAGTAGAGAAGCAGGATGTGGGAAGTTGTTGTTGGTAATTTTTTAAAAGTTAGTTTTAATCTTGATGGTTAATATGCAAGGTTTATTTTAGAGTGATCACCAAGATGACTTGGGAAATAAAGTACTTGATTGTAGATTGTAGTACAAGAAAAGGAAAATTAGTCTAATTACCTAAGCCCCCACTTCCCCTGCTTTTCATATCCAGCTTGAATTCCCTAAAGGGAGATGACAAGTGGATAGAGGATACACAGGTTTTAATGGGTTGTACGATTACTTTAACAGAAAAATAATATTTGCATAAACAGAAAAACTTAAACAAATATTAGCCTACTTCCTACTCTATTTATTATAGATTACAAAAGCTTATAAGCTTTGAAGAATACCCCAAGAGACTCTTTTTGGGGTTTACAATAATCAGAAAAATATGGAAGAGGTGAGGATTGGAACCCCTTTTGTGCCGGTTGAAGTTTGAGGAAATTTTGTGTCCTTTTGGGTAGCAACTCTCCTTTAAACGTGCATAACCTGTCAAAAACCAGCGAGCTATTCTTCGCTGGAAATCATAGAAACAACACTAAAACTGTTGTAAAATATTAGCACAAGATTTACAAATTTACATCAAAAAATATGACATACCAATATTTTTTACTACTCTGAGCGATTCGCGTTCTGTCCTCGATCCTTTGAGGTTAGACGTGGGATACCACGATTAAGCTCAAAGTGTAAATAAAGATAAGCTGAAATTTATACAATTACAAATTTACAAAAAAAATTTCTGAATGTAATAAGTGACAGTAATATGTTATTTAGATGGCTGGAAAATGAGTTTCCAGCCACCCAAATGATGTGAAAATAGCAGAAATAAAGGGTAAACTAATATATGAGAGGTTAGGGCCCTAAAATAAGAGTTATATTCACTAAACAGTGAATAAAACTCAGTTTAAAACAGGCTGAAAGTAGATGGCCGAATTGAAAATATTGCCGGAATGATGTTTGGAGAGATCCTCTTGCTTGGATAACCTGCAAATATAATCTATGCCTGCAAAATATTGTAATCCTAGAGATGAATACCTAAAACTTCCTGCAAAACACTTTGAAAGAAATGTTAAATCATTCATAAGAAAGAGTAAAAACACTTTTACTCTTTAATCTCTCCACAAAACACTTTGTGGAGAGCTTACTAGAAAATATAATAAATGCGAACAAGACAAATACAAAGTTACCTCAAGAGTATTAGATCATGGAAAAATTTGCAGCATAGTATCCCTCCAAAGAAATTTTTATTCAATGGCCCAACTTGGGCAAATCTTCAATACAATGGTAGCAAGAATGAGAGCAAGAAATTCCGGCAGCATAACAATAGCATGAATAATTGTGATTAATGAGGGAGTGAGGCCCTCATTAAATAGTTGAGGCAAACCCCAACATACTGAAGATAAATGGTTGAGATTAGATCTAGATCTAGGGTTTAATCTCATCCACTAGATCTAGGTATTTGGCTTTCTATTCTTCTCCATTAATCTCCACCATTAGATTAATTTTTACAATGGTTTGAAAGCTTAATCCAAGTCTTAACCATATTAACCTTTAGATCTAGGTTATAGACTAAATTTCCACCATTAGATTAGCTTTTATGAAAATGGAAAAATCATGGGCCCCAAGGTGGACGCCCTCATCTAAATATGGTGGAATAACTCCAAATTTGGCTTTGACTTTAGGCAAAAACGTGGGCCCATTTGACTAGCGCTCCTCTAAAGAGACTAGCGCTCCTCCAAATATAGCGTGGGCCCTCTTTATAGTAGCACCCTCTAACATTAGCGCTCCTCCATTTATTTTGGTAGGCGCTCCTCCATAAAAACGTGGTGCTTTTATACCCTAGCGCTACCTCCAAACTAGCATTGACTTTTATGTGATGTAGCGCTCCTCCAATTTTGACGTGGGTCCTTTTTATGACAGCGTGGGTCCCTTTATATTGTGGCCGCCCTCTACTAAACTTAGTGGCGCCTTTAAACTAGCGCCCCTCCATTATGAAGTAGCGCCCCTCCATACTTAGCGTTTTCCTTTAATTCTTGAACGCCCCACTAGTATGGTGACGCCCTCATATATATTAAGGGTTTTAATTTGGAAGGAGCTTTAAATAGCTAGACGCCCTCCTCTATTTTGGTGAGACTTTTAACACTGGCAAGCTCTAACTTTGGCTTTGACCATAGCTTTTCCTCCAAAATAATTATCTAGCCTTTAGACGTAGGCTAAAATGCATTTCACCTTAGATTTAAAAATTTTAATTTAATTTTTAAAATTTTTCCAATTTGACTTAAGGAAAAATTAAAAAATAACTTAAAAATTAATATCTAGGCCATGGGGGGGTGAAAAACTTTGGAATAAGTTTTCCTAGGCTTAGGAACCCCCAAACCATCTTACCATGGCATTTCTTGATTTTTTACTTCAAAATCAAAAAATGTGAATTTTGACTTAGGGAAAATAATTAATTCCCTAGGAAAAATAGACCTTGCTTACACAAAAATGGTCCATCTCCTCAACCACTCATCAGAATGACATGGGACTCGAAGCAGTGGCTTAGGGGGTTTCATAGCAATTAACTTTGCATTCATAGCCCCTATTACAAAATGCCATGCTCGAGCGATTACATTATTACATCAACGACTGAGTTAATTAATCACCAAGGGGTGAAATTAATTAACTAGAAAAAATAATTAAAATTACAACAACATAACGAAACTTCGCAAGACTCTATATAGATGCCTAGCATGGTCATGAATCACCTTTGAAGCCTTAGCCACCTCATGGAATTGATTGATAGAACGCCCGTCACCACTTTGGAGGATTTTGAGTGAAAACCAAACCGATTAAACTCGTTTGTTCAACAAGGTCAATTGGAAAGGGAAAAACACTCGATGAGGGGACTTCCCTAACAACCCGTTCCATGGTGTGGCATCCGTATCATATGACCCACACTAGCACATTAAATTACATTAATTTTCTCACGCAGGGGAGCAGACATTTCGTTTTACAAAGGGGCAATAGCCCTGCAGAAATGAAAAAATCCTCAGATTTTTCTAAGGTACAAATATGTACAACTTCGTGTACATGGAGTTGCCACCTAGTCGAAATAGGTGGGCAACATCTGGCTCCAACTAGGGGACATGTGTTCGATCATCGGAGAGCACATGAGAACTCCAAAATCCTGCAAACACAAATTTCTCACTAATAACCAACATAAGGCCTCTAGTAAAGCAGTAAATAAACAATAAACAATATAAATAAATGAAATGCTATACATATATGCATAAACAATAAACAAATGAAATACCACAAAACTTTTAAAAATACAAGGGAAAAGGGTTATGAATACGTTATAGAGGGTGTCCCTTTGGACACCACGTTGACTTTATGTGTAATAAAACTTGAGCTGTTGACCATTCCTCGGAATGTTCAATGGCTCACCATCCAAGTGACTGAGGTTGAAAGAATTTGGACCTGCGACTGATCTGATCACATAAGGGCCTAACCATAGGCTGTCAAATTTCCCATGCTTCCCTGGCTTTTCTTTGCCTTTGTCCCATAGGACAACTGTATCCCCTATTTTGAAGTCTCTCTGTCTAGCTGACTTGTCAAAGGTTTACTTTGTCTTTTCCTGACTCTTAAAGTTCTGGTCATAAGCATTTCTCCTTATTTCATCCAATTCAACTAACTGGTTTACTCTGTTTTGAAGTGCAGACTCTTCTATGTCAAATTCTCGGAGCAACTGATACACTGGCAGGGTAAGGTGAATTGGCAGCTGGGCTTCTACATTATATACCAACTCAAAAGGACTCTTGCCTATAGATGCTTTCTTTGTTATTCTATCAGCCCATAAAGCATGTTTTATTTTGCTGTCCCAAGATCTTTTGTTTTCCCCAACAATTTTCTTGACTATGGTCATTAAGTTTTTGTTGCTAGATTCTGCTTGACCATTTCCTTGAGGATAGTAATCTGATGCATGAGATAATACTATGCCATACTTTAAACAAAATGCAGACATTTCAGCTGAACAAAAGGCTTTAGCATTATCTGTTACTATCTTTGAAGGCACTCCAAATCTTGTTATTATCCTATCTTCAAGAAAATCCATGACTACCTTTTCATTAGCTGATTTAGTGGGAATGGCTTCAACCCATTTAGTAAAGTAATCTGTAGCTGTTATAATCCATGAAAACCCATTACTTGAATTATCTTTAAACTTCCCTATGAAGTCTAAACCCCACTGCTGAAAAGGTGCTTCTACAACAACTGGCTGGAGGGGAAGGGCAGCTAACTTTTGTTTCCCAGTGAACAACTGACAAGGCTCGCACTTCCTCACAAACTGATGCACATCTGAAAATATGGTGGGCCAATAATACCCAGCTCTAAGAATCTTATGGGTGGTGGTTCTAACAGCAAAGTGACCACCACAAAAACCATTATGAAAGTCATCCATTAGTTTTTTAGACTCATTCTCATCCACACACCTAAGGATAACCCCATCCGGATTCCTCCATCCTAAACCATCTTTAATTAAGATATACTTGGATGTTTTGAGCCTTAAGGCTCTTCTCTTATGACCAACCAGGTGACTTGGGCAGGTTAAGTTCTTAAGGTAAAAGATAATATCATAATACCATTCAACCTGCTCAAGTTTTAACAAATCCGGGGATGATTCTGGAATATCAATCTTGCAAACCATGTTCTGATCAACCAAACCTAAAGCCTTCTCATTACCTTCCA
>LPNX010523033.1:5747-44184 GCA_001517045.1 Pseudotsuga menziesii | reverse complement strand
TCAAAAGAGCATGGGTTCATATATAAAGTTCAACTAAAAGATTTGAAAAATATGTTTCAACATCTATTTCTTCGACATTTAAAAATCTTATCATTTTCTTTGCGTTTTGGTGAAAGTAATTCTTGGCCATGATTTCTTAATTCGATTTCTTCACACTTTCATTGTGTATGTATAATGTTGTACCTAACAACTATCCCAATTTTGACGAATTTATAGTTATTATTTGGTTCGACATCAATACATTTCTTATAATTTATTTTATTTTAATTTAATATTGTGATTTCCTTCCAATCATGCTATATTATAATATGTTATTTAACAATAAAAATATTTAATACGATACTTTGTTCACTTCAAATATAGATAGAGATCTTCTTGTAATAAAACATGCAATTATGTGTGCAACTTAACTTCATTAATCCTACATTTTATATCTTCATGAATATTTTTTCTCACGATTCAACAAATTACAGATTTTCATATACTCCTCCTAATTTATGGCATACCGAATTAGTTATAAATGATACAACATTTCATTTTTTATGATTATATATTAAAAACACTTGGAGTAAATAAAATTTGTGATCAATAAAAACATTCTTTCTAGGATTAGTTTTTCCAATTTTAATGGAATATTTCTTTAATGCATAATTTTTACAAATTAAATGAAATAAATAAAATGTTTACAAAAAAATTCAATGTCATAGAAGTCCTTGTAATAGAATTTTTCTAGATTTCTTGAAATACGTGTTTACAGCATGGGGCACACAAATCCATAAACTAGGCACCCCATCTCTGGAAAACATGAGAGGGGATGTCCATACAGTGGGTACAGAAACGAGAAACAAATGTTCGATTGAATTGCCATGCGTAGTCGGCAACCACAAGGAATAAATCATAATGTTTTTCTTTGTTTGCATAGCGTGATCGTAGTTCGTGAAGTGAAGAGCTGCTTTTGGTTCTTTCCAGAATATCTCTATTTGTTGCTGCTTTTGTAGAGAAGACATAGTTAAAGAGAACATATTTAAGGAAAAGTCAAATTCAGGCGGCTCGAACCCCCCTAAATTTGGTTTAGATTCAGACTCAGAAGCAGACGAGGAGGAAGGAGAAGCAAATTTACCAAGTGCAGGAGCTAGGAAATCAGATTCACTGTCTGACGAGGCCATGTAATCCATTCCTTTTAAACTATGCAACTAGTGGAAAGATAAATTGAGTTTGAAACCCTATAACGCCAAAAAAATTGGAAACTTTTATCAATCTCTGATATGCTCTCCCTCTTGTTAGACATATGATCTCATGATATGGTTGATTGTGTCATTCCTGAACTTTGATGGTTATATGTAGTATGAAAGGCACAACATTCTCATCGACCTAAGTACTATGATTTTGGGGCTCCCACCCGCATTTGGCTTGTTGTCCGTGCCTGAACAATCTTTGTTCGCAGTTCATTCATCTAGATCGTATGTTGTAGCTATAAGCATTGAGCCCTAATTCCCTTTTTATTACGATCCTTAACGACCGTTGTATTACCCAATGGCCAGATTAATCTACTTGCCTTTGACCTCAATACATAGTCTAATGTCCCAATGAGTTGATAGAATGATCACCTCTTTCAAATAATGTGATTTTAAAATAACATTAAGCTCTTACTCGTCGTCCAGCAATATTCCATATGAAACTTTGTGGTCACAAATGTTGTTGAGTTATAATCTTTATATGATGGATGGTATAATCTTTTAGAGTGATATATAAATAATAATATTGTTTCAAATATCAACCACTTTCACCTATTAACTTCTCAATAGGAATCTTCATGTAAAGTAGTTTCATTAAGTTTCTTTATGACTCAATTTGCAAGGATAATTTTAACAATTGGTGAGTTATTCAGCAATAATTATCATGGGATTTTAATATTTAATGTTTAGGCATAAATTAAAATAATTTTATGTTTTAATTTAAACAATTTATCATTCATATATAAAACATGAAATAAATTATTAATTCTTTTCTTTATCATTAAAAATAATTGAAATTTAAAAGAATTAAAATCATGATAAAATCATTTAGGATGATAATATTGGAGATCAAAATAAAAAAAATGATAATAAGCAAATCATAATCAAAATTCAATTAATTATATGTGAGAATTAATTTAGCTACTGCTAAATGAATTTTGAATAATGACTTTCATAATTAATAATAATCCTCCTGCAAATGATTTTGTAATGAAATGAATATTTCAAGATTAAGAGTACCTTCAAAATCACAGATTTTGAAAGCACTCTCTATAAATTTTCCAAGAATTCATAAAGACGAATGTTTGCTTAATTTAATTCAATCCACAAAAGTACTCATTAACTCATTAATACTGAAATTTGACAAGGTTGTCGTAAAACCCAAATGATTGAATTATTTCAAAGTGAAATGTACAATCGAATAAGAAAAGGTCAAATAAGTTCATACAAGTACAATCGAAATAATTCAAATGATTTAAGAATAAAAGAAATGATCACCGAATGAAAGAAATGATCACTGAATTACCCTTTCAAACCAAGCATGGAAAACCAAAGCTAAATACTTACAAAAATTCTAATGCCCCCCCCCCCCCTTTGATTTTTGCAAAATCAAGGGGAGTTGTTGGGGTGCCAAAACTTATCCATCTTCTTCCAATATGATGATGTATAGGAGGAGTGTTGCCTTTGTCTCTTCTTTCTGGAGGAATAATGACTTGATCCATTTTGTTCTCCAGTGGGCCGATTTGTGGATCATTCCTTACCATCAAGTAGCATATCTTAGGGATCTTGTTGCTCCTCACTGAAGGAAGTGAAACTAAATGGGAGAAAACAACATGTTCATTATGATACTGGGACCCGATGTTCTTCTTCTATCATCTAGATCACCAACAACATTCCCAACTGCTTTAATGAGCTTTTGTGCCCATTTAGGCCTCTGATTTGGCGTAGGAGATGGATCTAGATATAGATCCTTTTGAGGTTCAATATCAATATTAAGTTCATGCTGATATAATACTTTTTTTATTAATGGTTCTAATATTTTTATCAAATGGTTCTAATATTTTTATCAAATCTAAGTGGAGTGGAGTGTTAGAGATAGCTAAATCACAATTTGGTTTTGCTTAATATTCCATTTGACTATTTTTTCATACTATGGTTTTTGTTTCTATGCCTCCAAATTTACTCTATATATATTTATGTTTATCAAATGTAGTTGCATTTTCACTCTTCGCATATAAAAAAATATTTCATTATTTGTTTTCAAGACCACATCTTTTCATTTTTCCAAAGTTTAGAAGATATTCATGACAAACAATGTTGTTTTATTTCCAAGGGAAACCTTGTAAAAAATTCACCAAGTACTTCCTTGTGACACGTAGATGGTAAACATGGTAAGCTATTGGTTTTGATCATTGTGCCTAACCTTCACCAAGAAATTTTGTGACACATAGATGGTAAAAATGGTAAGCTATTGGAGTTTATCATTGTGCATAACCTCGAGGAGATTTAGAGGGTTAAACTCATGACCTTGCAATATTGAGAGGACTCATGTTTGGGTCAAGGCCATTTGAGCAAACCCCTGGGGTTAACAAACAATTTTTTTATCTCCAATAACATTGGAAACATTCTCAAAAAAAGCCTTTATATTTTTCCTAGTCCTTCGCAAATTAGGGCAGCGACCTCTGTTGAAAACACTTCTAAATGTTTTGGGGCACAATTCTATCTCGAAATTATTTCAATAAAACCAAGTTTTCCTTTCCTTTTCACTATTTGATGCATGATAAGCATAATTTCTCTCTACACTCAAATTTAATGTATTTTTCGTGGTTTCTCTGTTATTAGTTCTTCTTGGAAAGGGCATGCATGAAAATTTTTCTCTTATGTGTGCTCATGCATATGGCATGCATTTTCAGTATTTATGTAGAGTGCATTGGCACGAATGTTGTAGGTGTTAGGGCTTCCTAGTTTTCATGTGTATCTGTATCTGTTCAAATCATGATATTCTTAGATGTGTATGCTTTTCAATAGAGATTCCATATTATTATTTCAACAAATAACTATGTTATTGTTTGGGTATGTCTATGTATTGTTAGTGTGGCATTCTTTTAATGAGTCATTATGCTTGTTGCAAGGAAAATTGCACTTCCTCTATGCTGTGTTGCAGTTGAGATTGCCACTATGTGTTTTTAAGCTAGTGTCAGAACCTTCTATTATTAGGAAAGCATTGTACAAAAGTAGTATGTTCAGTTTGGACATGTTTGCATGTTCAGAATCAAGACCTTAGAAACTTCTATTATTAGGAAAACGTCGTACAAAAGTAGTATGTTCATCTCAGACATGCTTGCATGCTCATAAACTAGACTTGTCTTTCACTCTCCAAACTAAAAAATGAAACATCAACTTTTCGAGAGGGGAAACCGAGCTATAAAACAATATTTGAGTAAGAAAATTATCAGTTGAAACCAACGGAATCCTGTCCATTATTGCTATTACAGACACCTACTGTATTACTACTATCATCATAAACATAAGTAAACTATCATTAAGAAACCTTATAAGCACACTAAGAGAGCCATGTTGTATCATTATTAGAAGGGATAAATGTTGGGGTTCCTTTGGTTGAATTAGGAGGGTTTTACTTGAACTTTATGCCTAGGCATTGTGCAATAACATCTAGTTTCCTTTTCACTTGATGACCCTACTTTGCAACATCTTCTTAGATCTCGTCTTGCTATAGGAGCATCTCACTGTTTGCTTTGCCTCTTTCTATTTTGACCATAACTGTTTTAAATACCCAATACATGTCAATTGTCTTGTGGAATTGGGCTATTCTTGAGTGGGTGTTACTTGGGTATCCTACCCAATTGGAAAATTCCTATAATACTTATGCCTTGCCTTCGATATGAAGCAACATTCTAACTTAGTTTCCTCTTTTGCTCCATCTATTTCACTCCTCACATCCATTTATAAATTCTTACATATTGAGCATCTTGCCTCATATTTGTAGTTACAGGTGGATATACTACTTCCATTTTGGGTTGCTTCGCATGCCATCTTGCTCTAGTCACCATGTCATCCTTCTAGTTATGCTCACAAATAGTCTCCACCTGTGAGCCTTATTAATTCTGTCACAACAATCTTGAGACAAAGCACAGACTTACAATATATTCAAGACAAATTAGGGATGAAATGACATAATGGTACTACAATAGGAGGTTGCAGATATGTATATTCAATAATGGAATGAAAATGATACAATACAATGTCATGCAAAATGCATGAATGCCAAGCCAATTCAAATTCACTAGAGGTCATTCGAATTGCATGGATGGGTGTAGCTTAATTGACTGTTAGCCAACACTAGACACACTTAGTTAACCACTAATCTAGCCATGATTGACTCTAATTGAGTCCTAACTGAATTGGAGTGAAATAGATGACTAAGTTTAACTAAATGTAACTTAGACACATGTCATTGCATGTCAATCAGTTGGTGGTATCACATCATTAACTCCAATTAGCTTCGATGAAGTTAATTGAAGTGATATTGGTCATCAAAAGTGGTTGGAGGCGCATTAAATCACTCCAGTTCATCCTAATCAGCCCAAAATAGACAATGACATGATGGAGGCACCTTTACAACTCAGATTAACTGATTTTTAGGTGAAACAACAATTAGTTAGCAATTAGGTGCACTTATGACACTCAGATCACCCCAGAATTGCTCCTCATTTAAAGGAGGAAGTCTAGTTAGCCTCCTCGATTGAAAGAGAAGTCTTAGTTGGCCTCCTTTATTGAAGGAAGGCATGGGTGTGCTCATGTTGATGTCATGGTCTGCTCATTTGATTCCATTGAGTCAATTAAACTTAGGATAGTGGGTAATTAGGCCAAAATTGACCAAATAAAGTGTGTAAGTTGGATAATGACTCCAACACCCCCCCTTAATCTATACTCAGGAGGAGTAAAAATAAAATGCATGAAATGATAGGGCCCCAAAAACAAAGGCCATAGGTCACCCTGTACAAAAATGTAACTCTAACAATGCTCAAAATAAAATGCTGAGTGAGGAAAGAGGGAAAACCCAGAGGGAACCTCCCCCCCTCCCCCAAGATGAACACTGAAGAAGTGATCTGATCACCCTGATGAAATCACCCCCAACAATGAATGGAGTTAAGTGAAATTTTTCTCTATAAATCTCTTGGTGAAGATATCTGCAATCTGGTCATCTATAGGGTAGTATTACAGAACAATGGTCCTTTCATGCACCAAGTCCCTGATATAATGC
Organism: Pseudotsuga menziesii; assembly: GCA_001517045.1. NCBI lineage: Eukaryota > Viridiplantae > Streptophyta > Pinopsida > Pinales > Pinaceae > Pseudotsuga > Pseudotsuga menziesii. The sequence goes on along the minus strand of LPNX010523033.1, from coordinate 37,884 downwards.
ATGTGTATCTCAACATGTTTGGTCCTCTTCCTGGTAACTAGATATGTGGATATATTAATGGAACTTTGATTGTCACAAAATATTACTATGGACAAAGCAATACCAATATCAAACTCTGAAAGAATGCCTTGCAACCAAATAGCTTGGATGCAAGCATTCACTGCTCCCCTGTACTCGGCCTCTGCTGAAGACAATGCAATGGCAGCCTGCTTTTTACTAGACCAGAAAATGGGGCCACCACCAAACAAAAATACATACCCGTAATTGTACTCCTGATCTATGGAATCCCCTGCCCAATCTGAATCTGTATAACCAACCAACTCTAGATCAGAATCTGCAACATAGTGAATGCCGTATGATATTGTGATTTGAATGTACTGAAGGATCCTCTTGGATGCCTTCCAATTAATCTCATAAGGCTGATGCATGTATATTGATACAGAATTCATGACATAACAAATATCAGGCTGTGAATGATTCAAGTAAAGCAAGCTACCAATCAGTTGGTGGTAGATAGTGCAATCCATGGGTGGAGTGGATTTTCTCTCCTCAAGGCTGATCCCTGAGAGGAAAGGAAATGGGGAAGCCTTGCATTCAGCCATGTTAAAATTAATTAACAGTTCTGAAATGTATTTATACTGAGTTACCATTATCCCATCAAAGTCTTGGGATATTTCAAGCCCCAGAAATTGCTTCAGGAGCCCCAAATCACTCATCTCAAATGCATCATGAAGGGCAGTGTTAATGAAGGCAATGGAAGCAAGTGTGCTTCATGTGATGAAAATATAATCAACATATGAAACAATGATAAGAATATTACCATCATACTGCTTCAAATATACATTCGGATCAGATTTGCATCTTTGGAAGTTTTGTGAAAGCAGAAAGGCATCCATCTTGGCATACCATGATCTTGGGGCTTGTTTCAACCCATATAATGATTTCTGCAATTTGCAAACCAAAGAAGGATTTGATGTGTACCCTTCAGGATGCTTCATGTATATCTACTCATGAAGGTATCCATGTATAAAGGAATTCTTGACATCCATATGATGCACCTCCCAGTGTTTGGATGCCGCAATGGCCAAAACTAGGCGGATGGAGTCCATCTTTGCCACTGGTGCAAAGGTCTCATGATAGTCCACTCCTTGGACCTGGGAGAACCCTTTTGCTACCATACTTGACTTATATTTTCAGGTTTTTCCATCGGCAGAAACATTTTTCTGAAACACCCACTTTCATTGAACTAATTTCCTCCCAGGTGGAAGAGAAACTAGCTTCCAAGTAACATTTTTCTGAAGAGAATTAAACTCTTCATCCATAGCAGCTTGGAATCTTGGATATTTCTGAGAATGATAGTAGGACTTAGGATTTGACCCAATCATTAAATAACAAGTCTCAAACAGCAGTAAATCATGACAATAGAGAGCAATACCTGCTCTTTGAAAATTAGACCGGGTTCATCTTGGATCAGCAGGATTTCCAATGTTTTCCCCGACGGAAGAGAGTGTTTTCTTGGCCCAAGTCTGGAGATGTGTTTTCACTTCAGAATATGATTCTAAACCTGATATATGTTGCTTACTGATACCAGACATCATATCATCAACATCAGATCCATCACTCCCAATTTCATCCATCGTATGATCTGCAAAACAAGAGGGAATTTCAACAATTTTCTCCTTGACTAGTTCTACTTCTTGGAGAGGCTCTTCAAATAAAACACTTCTTTCAATGAAAATTTGTTTGGTTCTGATATTCAAAAGTTTGAATCCTTTATATTCTTCTAAATATCCAATGAAAAAACATTCAACACTTTGCAGTTGCAAATCCTTCCTCTTGTCATGCAGAATTCGGGCCCATGCAGTGGACCCAAACACCCTGAAATTTGACACATTCGACTTGTGTCCAAAATAGGCTTCGAAAGATGTCTTTCCTTTCAAGGAAGAGTGAGGTAATTTATTCTAAATTTGTGCAGAAACATTCATGGCCTCATCCCATAAATTTTCAGCCAATCCTTTTGCTTCCAACATGTAGGTGGTCATCTCCTTGAGAGAGCGAGTTTTCCTTTCCGCTACACCATTTTGCTAAGGAGCGTAGGGAATGGAATGTTGGATATTGATCCCACTATCTGAAAATGTTTGTAGCAATTAAGAACTGAAATATTCCCCTCCATTATCATACCTCAGAGATTTAATCTTTCTCCCAAAAGCATTCTCAACCAGTGCTTTCAAGTCAATAAATTTCTCCAAAACTTCAGATTTTTTCTTGATGAAGAAAACCAAAGTGTATCTAGAAAAATAATCTATGAAGGTGAGTACATACCAATATAAATTCATGGATGTGGTGGGAATAGGTCCGCTGATATCATAATGAATCATCCCCAAGATACTTTATGCATGAATTGCCTTTCCCCAATCAAACTTGTGCTCAGGGTGTTTTCCCACAATACAACCTTTGCAAACTCCGGCGGAGGCCTTCAACCATGGAATTTTTCTGAATTTGATGCAAGTACTTGAAATTTAAATTACCAAATCTCTCATTACATAGTCTACTGACCTCATTTCCATGAGTCAGAAGAGCATTGGGATTTGCATTCGCCAAAAATGGGAAAACTCATAGGCTTCTGCATGATGGTTTGCTAAGCCTTTTGCAACAAGTTTCCCTGATGCAATCTCAGTGATTTATACATAATTGGGGCTGAAGGTTAATCTCTTGGGCACTCTGGTATGAGTCATTTGATATACACTCAGGAGGTTGGAGGCCAAGGAGGGTACATATAGAACATAAAAAAAGGCCATGTTCAAGATTTACTGTACCATTTCCATTTTAAATGATGGTAGAATCATCTCTTATGTGGATGGGAATGATTTTTCGGTGTCCAGGGATGAGAAGGAATATTTGTGTTCCATCATGTGATTTGAATCTCCAGATTCTATGAGCAGAGCTTTGATCTTCGAGGTGTTTTCGATGAGAGCATGTCCTCTTTCATGTTGGATATCTTGATCATGGTTACTCTCTCTTTCGAACACTCTCTGAAAGATTGATATTGTTTCTCTCGAAAAGAGAAGTCATCTCATCAATATTATTCTTCATGTAGGCATGTTTAGGGTGGAATCCCTTCCTGCAATAAGAACACTTGACTTTCTCTTTTCCTTGGTTTCCTTTGTTCCTGTGTTTCTTCGAGCTGAAAGACTCTTCTTACTATTGGTTCTTTTCTTTAGGCTTTGGTGCATCAAATTTACTCTTTTGATTCTTCTTCCCTTTACCCTTCGGATCTTTGGGCCCCAAAGAAAATAGGGCTTGATATTTTTAGGATCGAATGATCCCCTAATGAACAAGCTTGTCATGCTCGTTTTTTAGGGACTCAATGAAGGCATTGAGAGAAGGAATCTTCCATCCACGGGTTGTGAGCTTCCTAGAATGAAAAGTGGAAATAAATACCGAGTATTTTGCACCAAGTTTGGAGAGAACGGTGGGGATGAGCTGATCATCCTCCTTATTCATGTCACACTGCTTCAACTGTAGGACTAGATACTTGAATTTTGTGAATAAATCACTGAGAGTTTAGAGATTTCCAGGTTGAAGAGAAATCAACTCATTCTCTAGCTGATAAATCCTCAAATCATCCTGTTTGTCATATAGGGAGGCAAGTTGGTCCGAAATTTCTTTTAAAATATTCAATCCCGAGAGATGGAATAGAAGATACTTAGAGATAGAGAGACACAAAAACCCAAAATATTCATCCATTTTGTTAAAGAATCTAGCCTTATCCACAACATGGTTTGGATCTTCCTTGATGTTCATAGTGACTCTGTAGAGTCCTTTATCATGTAGCGGGATCTCCATATCTCCTTTCCATTGGTGGTAATTGAAAGGAGTAAGAATATATATGGAAGACGCCATTATTCTGTTGTAGTGAATGCAGTGAACCTGTAAAAAATCCTGCAATAAACACAAAAAAGTCATTGTAAGGTCATACAGCCAGCACATTTCAAGTTTTCATCACACCCAACATAATTGATCAAGAAATATTGATCAACAATTCCTTAACTTGGGGTATTAAGTGGTAAACCTTCAAATTTTGGTGCAGTGCTGGAATTTGAGTTTTTGCTCAATTTTGCATGCTAGATCCGTAAAAAAATCATGTTTTTGAAGAATAGATCTTCATCCCGCCATGGCTTTGAGACCATATTAAGTCTGACATGAAAATATTGAGACAAAACACAGGCTTACAAGAGATTCAAGACAAATTAGGCATGAAATGACATAACGGTACTGCAATAGGAGGTTGCAGCTCTATATATTCAATAATGGAATGAAAATGATACAATACAATGTCAAGCAGAATGCATGAATGCCAAGCCAATTCGAATTCACTAGTGGTCATTCGAATTGTATGGATGGGTGTAGCTTAACTGACTGTTAGCCAACAATAGACACACTTAGTTAACCACTATTCTAGCCATGATTGACTCTAACCGAGTCCTAACTGAATCAGAGTGCAATATATTAATGAGTCTAACTGAATGTAACTCAGACACATGTCACTGCATGCCAATCAATAGGTGGTGGCACATCATTAACTCCAATTAGCTCCAATGAATTTAATTGAAGTGATACTAGTCATCAGAAGTGGTTGGAGGCTCATTAACTCACTCCAGTTCATCCCAATCAGCCCAAACTAGACAATGACATGATGGAGGTGCTTTTACAACTCCGCTTAACTAATTTTTAGGTGAAACAACAATCAATTATAAATTAGCTGCACTTATGACACTTAGATCACCCCAGAATTGCTCCCTATTTGAAGGAGGAAGCCTAGTTAGCCTCCTTGATTGAAGGAGAAGGCTTAGTTGGCCTCCTTGATTGAAGGAAGGTGTGGGTGTGCTCATACTGATGTCATGATGTGCTCATCTGATGCCAATTGAGTCAATTAAACTTAGGATAGTGGGTAATTAGGCCAAAATTTACCAAATAAAGTGTGTATGTTGGATAATGATTCCAGCAAGCCTACCCTCTACGAGCTTGTTATCTCCTTCCAATACTTATGAGAAGCCTAAATCTGAATGGAGGAAAAAATAATAGAAACAAGACAATTCCCCTAAAGCGCAACCAATATATGCAACATAGAAATAAGATAATTCCCTTGGAGAAGAATGACCCTGTTACTCAGACAATTGTTTACTAAGTCAAGCACCTTCATCATAAACTTATTTATGTGATCATGTCCTATATCCATCGAGGCTTTCCACATCCAGGTCATGCTTTAACATGATGTCCCCCAGATCTCCCTATTCGGTTTTTCACAGATGAAAGGGGTGGAGTGGCATCAGAGGATGGGAATTAATAGTTCTATTCCTCAACCATCCCTTCCCCTGTTATATCCACACCTGTCCACACAACTGCATCAGGTTCCCTCACTGTCATTCCAATAGTCCACCTATTCCATGAGTCCACCAATTGTTGCGATCATCATTTGTTAAGTGCATGGTGATCACTTCCTTGGGAACCCTCCATGGGGGAATAATACTGGTATGTTAAGTTTCATTTTATTCTCTCTTAAAAGAAACAATTACTTGTTGAGTTGCATTCTCTTCTCTCTCCTTTTTTGATTAAATTAAACTTGAAATTATTTTATGGTCTCAGACCCACTTCAATTCCACGCTTAGTGATATGAAACTGTCACATACCCCAATTTTGTAAAATAATGTTAATTGTTTTAATTATATTCCTGAGACATTATGTTAAATTTAATGCTAAGTAGGAATTGATGACTCAGCAGAGTCAACAGAAGTGGAATGTAATTTAGAATATTTTCTTATTAATAAATAAATTGTGGAGACAACAGCATGGGAGAGCTGTTAAAAAGAGGTTATTGGTCAAACTGGTGGATGGAACTAGGTGGAGGGTAAAAGACAAGTGGCAGCATCCTCAAACACTTCCTAAGTTTCAGGTGGCAACTTCCCTATATTTGCGGCCATGATCCCCCAAGAAAGTGGGATCAGAGCAGGTGGCTCATTAAATGACAACTAACCCAAAAAGACCTAGGCAATCTTTTAAAAGTACCCAATGAATTGATCTGAGGCTGCTCAGATATTTTCCAGAGAAGGAACATTCAGGTGGAATGCTTTTCAGGAAATTCATTTGGGGAAAAAGGGAAAACAGTAAGGAACAGTGTTCTGAGAGGATTGCTGCAGTAACTTGGTTTATTACAGCTTGTTAGTTGGGAGAACTTACTGATAAGTTCAGATTTGATACTGAGTGTTGAAGACTGGTATTTGACTACTGCTGCACCTAGTTCCAGCCAGGGAGACCAGAGCAAGCTCGGGGGTCTTGAGGAGTCACTGTTTGAGTGCTCTCTAGGAGTTGGTAGGGAGGAACGACCTCCCATTGCTGTTGTTTTCCAAAGCTTAAGCAGGTTCTCTCACTTAATTGTCTTTGTTTAATAACTGTGAATGGTTGAATGTTATGTTGTATTTTATGATATAAAGATTAAAACTGGTTTAGTATTGTAAATGTTTTTAGTTGATAGTAATAGAATCTTTGATGAAAAATAAGAACCCACTGTGTTTTTCCTCATCCGAAGTTATCAGACCGTACTCCAGCACAGGGGTTAGATTATAAGAAAGATGATTATGATGATAATATAAAATAGAATATGAATGGAATTTCACAGTATCTGTTTGTGTGGTTTAGAAGAAATATCTTTTGTATCTGGAGTTGTATTAACCTGTAATGAAGACTGTTAAGTCATTCTAGAAAGAGAGAAATAATTGTTATTGTTTATGGATAGTAGTATGCTTGAGAAGAGAAAAATAACTTTTGATATTATAGTTACTTCTTTATTATTATTTGATATTTGAATGGAAAAAAGGGTATAATAGTCCACTAAAGTAGAGTTAAGTTAGAAAAGATGCTGTACAGTTAACTTATTTACATATTAAATCACTGCAAGTATATTGTTCAATGAAAGAAAGAATAGGTAGAACATTTATTTATTTATTTTTTTACAGATATTTAGCTACTAGCAGAATTTATTTTGGAAAGTAATATGATTTCCTATTTCATATCTGTTCTACTTAGTTAAGTTTAAACCAGATAACAAGGGACATAGAGAATAAACCTAGAAAGTATACATAACAGTAAGTATGATAATAATATAGTAATAAATACTAAGTTTATTTACGTTATAAATAAACATAGAATAAGGGTAGCGGGATTATAATAACACTTACTATTCTTTTATATAAAATAAACTAAAAAGCCATAGCACTTCCAGGTAAGACAATAGTCTTATATCATCTCCCCTCTATTATATTATATTATATTATATTATATATGTTGTATAGACTGAGCATGCAGGTTATGTACTAACAGTATCATTTTATATTCAGTATTACTAAATAAATTGCAATTTCAATACTCAAAAGAAGAGAAATAACTGTTAGATACTTAAGTACTTTGTATAGGACTTTAAGTGTTTTATTTTATTCTTAGTAGATTATATATATAACCTTGACAGATTTTATAGAATAACGGAAAATAAATTCAAGTATACTAATGCACTGTCACTAATTTAACAGAGTGACAGAATGTTCAATATTATTAAGCTTCAGTAAAATCTATACAACCTCATAATTGAATAGAGGTACATCATAAGTAAAAAGATAAATGCTGTAAATAAAATGTCACGGCCGAGCTTTAATTATCAATTATAATGTAAACAACTATCTAAATTTCAGTACTGTAACATGAACCAAGAATGTAATATAAACCAGGAATATAGAGAGGAAAATAGTATTAACAACTATTATAACGGGTTTAGTGTAAAACCCTACTCATCTAAAATATAAAAAGATTATAACTGTAAAACCCAGTTTTAGTAATAATAAATCACGGCTGTACTGAAAAATTTACATAAGGAGGATTTTACATCCTGTTCTTCTACTTTTAAGCACAATACTTTATACAAAACAAAATGTATACTCACGGCCGAAGCCAGAGAGCCCTGCTGTAAGCGAGGGTCTTTTTAACCATGAAAAATGGCGAAGCAAACAACCAAAACAACCTAAACCCATGAGGGTCTTCCAAGCCACAACGACCAATCCATTTAAACCCTAAAGGGTTTGGACAAAGAGAAGCTGCCATGGTAAACCAAGCTTACCCGTGACCTGTATGTTGTTGCCTCAGCCTCGTTGTTAACTGCGCAAGGAGGAGATAGGCCAATACCTGTACAAAGGGTTAACCAATGTGTTAAACTCGTTATAAATTATATAATCGTTAATGGAAGTAGACTAAAATGAAAGAAAGATTTCCTTCTTACCAAAAATGTTATTGTATCTCAGCCGTCCACGAACCTTAACATAAACATCAACACAAGGAAAAAGGATACCTCATCTGTGGGAAGGTAGGAAAGATTCGCCTTTATCAACCACAACCAACAGCGGGCAAACATAAAGGCAAGCTATAATGTAAGCATTTTGTTTTACCTGGGATTTTATTAAATTCCCAGCAAGAAGGAGGACGAGCTTAGAGTAAACCCTACGACCAACAACACCAAAGTATGAGGCCACTATTTTCAGTACACGGCCTAGGAGAGAGAGAAAAACCCTTGTCCCTACCAGAAAATTCTGAATGAGTTGGCTTCAAAACCCTGAAGGAAATATCAGTGCCAAGACCTAAGCAACAGACATTATCGGGACTATATTACTCTGCCAAGTTTCGGGATGAATCTACAGGGAGAACAACAAAGGAGATGTTGACTAATAGACAAGGTAAACGAAACTATAAGCGAGAAAGTCTTAGCAGAGTAGAGGGAGCCGAAGACGAAGGTCAGAATGATGAGTTAGGGTTAGCTATTGTCCTTTTAAATGTGAATTGCTTGGACATAACACTGCCACGTTATCAATTAGAGATTTTTACATGCAGTGGGTTTATACATATAGTTCCGGCGAGCTCAACAACTTCCACCAATTATTATTAATTGAAGGGACAATATTGGTCTAACCTCTTCGCCAAACTTTACGATGCTGCATGAAATTTTTTTTTTATTATTATTAACACTTTATGTCAACGATCATCAATAATGCATGGGACTTACGACCCTTTTTACTTTGTAAATCATGATACCTATCAACGTAAAACACGTTTAAACTTGTAGCGCATATTGTGGATCATGTCTAGTGCAAAAAAAACTAAATTTGTATTTTATACAAAAGAAATTTATAATCTTAGACTTGTAAGCATAAATCAAAGGCAATGAAAGTTCTTTCATGACCTCTCCATTCAAGTGGATGACTATTTTGTCATTCAACATTTACATTCTTAAATAAAATAAGTTTTGTGATAATGTTATGGGAGGAAAATATAACATCTATGTTTAAAGTGATGACAATACCTATACAAGTATCCACTTAACATCTATATTTTAATTAGAATATACTAGTGGTCAATTTTCTTGGGTGTTGTAAAACCAACTTTGGCAAGTATCTTGTTGATGAATGTTCTTAACCTAGAAGTTATAACATACAATGATGAAGCCATTAACCCCTTAATAGAAGTTTTATCAAGGTAATTGCCAGACCTTAAAATTCTTATGTTGTACATTCTTTTAAGGATAATAATCCAATAAAATAAGTCCTTTACCTTTTTATAAATAAATGGATAAAATAAAAACCAGTCACAGTAGGTTTTCTATTAGACCTAAGATGAAATTTAGTATGCTTGATTCAGTTGTAGTGTAAATGAGACTTAGTGCTTCAGCTAGAGTATTTTCCTTTTAGCGGGTATTTTGAAAATGAAAACGGTTATAAGTAAACCCCTCATAATTGCACCTTACAAAGTAAGTGTATGTGTGTACTTGGAAGGTAAACTGTAAATCCTATAACCCTACCTTTTTCTACTTTATGTTGCAAAGAGTTTAATTAAGACATTTTGACACGGACAACTATGATAATTATCAGGCAGTTCAGTAATCTCAAGAAATAGAAATCTACCTCTACTAGAAAGAAGAACAGTCAATGGATTTACCTGAGTAAGCATTGATATGTGCTTAGCAACTATTGTCTTACTGAACTTTGATTTGCAACAAACTTGTACATAAAGACCTTAGAATTTTTACTTGTAGCAACCAATATTATTACTTGTAATCTGTGAGGACAGGAGAAACTTTCTGCGTTAGCTCGAAAGCTAAGTAACCCTGGCAGTTTTTCAAGACAGCCCCACCTTATGGTCACAAGAAGAAACAAGTCAGTAAACTGAAAATATTTGTTCTATCACTCGACACAACAAACAGATGAATCCAAATAATAATGCTGGTAACATATAAATAATCAACAATTAGTGACTGCATTTATTGAAATTATATGCATTTGAAAAATTTTAAATTTTTCAGAAATTTGGGGTTTTGACATGTGGTATCAGAGCATGGTTCAAATATTAGGCCTGAATGTGGCCCAACTAGTTTCCACAGAATAGTAAAAATAATGTACTAACCTGTATTTTGTTTTATGTAAAAAATAGAAAATTTCTTTTTCTGAATCTAATAGGCAGGTATGGAGAAGTTAGGAGAATATGCTCAGGAGGAGTCTCCAAACACTGAGACAAGACAGATGTCCAGAGAACCTATGTTAGAAGAGGTAACTGCTCACTCTTCAGAGCTGATGCAGACTATAAAGGATTTGAAGACTGAAATGGAATCAGTCAAGAAGGACAATGAGAGGATATTGAAGACTCAGGAAGAGTTGAACCAAATTTTGATGGAAAAATTTTAGACAGAAGGGAGGAGCAAAAGATCTGAATCTGAGGAAGCTAGCCATCATAAAGGATCTAAAAAGTTGAAGTTGACAAAAGCTGAAAACAGTTCATCATCTGAAGGGTTCAGGGAACAACAAAGCTATTATACTACTAGTGACAGTAGTGAGGCTGAGTTGTATGACAGAAAGAAGAAGTATAGACCATATGAAGAGATTTTCAGGGAGTTTACAAAAATAAAGCCCCCAACTTTCAACGGAGAGACTGAAAAAGGGGAGGAAGCAGAGTCCTGGTTATCCAGGATGAGGAAGTACTTTCAGATATACAATTATTCAAATCAGCTGAAGGCAAGAATGACCATCTATAATCTCTTTGGAAAAGTAGATATATGGTGGCAAGATCTGAAAAGAGTCAAGGGGATCAAGGAAAAAGAAGTTAATTGGAGTACCTTTAAAAGGTACTTCAAGAATAAATTTATGTCTGAACAATATTATGAAGAAAAAGCTAAAGAATTTTATGAATTAAAGTTATGATCCATGACTATGAAGGATTTAAACAGTAAATTCTTAAGTTTGTTGAGATATGTACCTTATTTAGTCGATGAGAAACCTAAAGTACAACGGTTTGTCAGCTATCTGCCATATCACATCAAGGACAGAATCGAGTATGATAACCCAAAGGCTCTAGAAGAAGCCATGAAGAAAGCAAATTTCTGTTTTGAACAGAACAAGAAGAAAGAAAGTATAGCCAACTGGAAGGCTAAAAAGAACAGTAATCAGCCTGAGTTCAAGAAAAAAGAGTTTGTACCCCAGAAGAATTTCAAGAATAATAAGAACAGAAATTATTCTAACAGTAAGAACTTCCAGGGAAATAGAAATGGAGCTTCTAATAATTCTAATAATTTCAGTAATTTTAAAGGCAAGGAAGCTGCAAACAATCATGGGAATTTCACTAAGAATTTTGAACGAAAGGAGCTTGTTAAGTGTCAGGAATGTAATGGCCCACACTATGCCTCAGTCTGCCCAAATCGAAAAATTCAAACAACAATATTCACACTGTGCAGGATGAAATGACTGTCGGAGAACTTGCAAGGACTATGCCCAGAATAAATGCAGCGTTGGAGAACCGCCAAGATGATTATCAAACTTCCATGGTGGAAGTAGAAGGTATGGTTAACCAAACCCCAGTAACCATTTTAATTGATCCAGGAGCTAGTATTAGTTACATTTCACCTCAAATAGTAGAAAAGTGTAAATTTACTGTTGAAAAGTTTGATAGTTCCTAGTTAGTTCAATTAGCCACAGGGGCAAAAAGGAAAGTAACATGTTATGTGAAAGAATGTGCTTTACTGATGGATGATTTTAAAACTACAGTTAAGATTAATGTTTTGCCACTTGGCTTGTATGATTTACTTATTGGTATGGATTGGTTAGAGCAGCATAAGGTAGTTTTAAACTGTTATGATAAAACATTTACATGCGTAAATAATAATGAACAACCAGTAAAGGTTAAAGTTGTTCCTAGGAAAACTGTAATTAGGCAAATTTATGCCTTACAGCTTAAAAGAACAGTCAGGAAAGGGTGTAAAGCCTATGCTGTAACCATTACAGATGAGGCAAGTAAGTCTGAAAAAGATAAGATAAAAATAGAAGACATTACTGTTTTAAATGAATTTACTGATGTTTTTCCAGAGGAAATTCCAGGATTACCTCCTAGGAGGGAACTGGATTTCACTATTGAGCTGGTGCCAGGTGCTGTACCTAGCTCGAAAGCTCCGTATCATATGAATATTTTAGAACTTAATGAGCTAAAATCACAGTTAAAAGAATTAATAGATAAGAAGTACATTCGACCGAGTGTGTCCCCTTGGGGAGCACCGGTCATCTTTGTCAAAAAGAAAGACGGAACCATGCGACTATGCATAGACTACCGTCAACTAAATAAGATGACTATTAAAAACATATATCTGTTGCCCTGCATAGATGATCTGTTTGATTAGCTATGTGGAGCTACGGTGTTCTCAAAGATAGACCTGAGATCAGGATATCATCAGGTAAGAATTAAACATGAGGACATCTTCAAGACAGCCTTCAGAACAAGGTATGGACATTACGAATTTGTCGTAATGCCATTTGGGCTTACCAACGCCCCAGCTGTCTTTATGTGCCTAATGAATAATATAATGCATAAATACTTAGATAAATTTGTTGTCGTGTTTATCGATGACATCTTAATTTACTCTAAAAATGAAGCGGAACATAAGGAACACTTACAGATAGTTTTACAAGAGCTGCGAGAGCAACATCTCTTTGCGAAATTTAGTAAGTGTGACTTCTGTAAGGATGAAATCTAGTACTTAGGTCATGTAGTGACTAAGGAAGGGATTTCAGTTGATCCTGAAAATATTCGGGCAATCGAAGATTGGCCAGTTCCAAAGGATGTGACAGATGTTAGGTCATTCATGGGAATTACCGGTTATTACCGGAGATTTATTGAAGGCTTTTCAAAAATAGCTAATCCGATCACCTCCTTGCAAAAGAAAGGCAAGAAATTCGATTGGAACTTAAAGTGTGAAGAAAGTTTTAAGAAATTAAAAACCTTATTAACAACTGCGCCTATTCTAAGAATAGCAGATCCTAATAAGGATTTTGTGGTATGCACCGATGCTTGTAATGATGGTTTAGGCGGTGTGCTGACTCAAGACGGGCATGTCATTTCCTATGAGTCCAGGAAGTTAAAGATCCACGAAAAGAATTATGCAACTTATGACTTAGAACTTGCTGCTGTTATACATGCCTTAAAAATGTGGCGACATCATTTAATAGGCAGAAAATTCATCTTAATGACTGATAATAAAGGACTGAAATACCTTTTAGATCAGCCCAACTTAAATGCAACACAAGCAAGGTGGTTAGCCTTCTTGAGTGAATACGATTTTGAAATTCAACACATAAAAGGAAAAGAAAATAAGGTGGCTGATGCTTTAAGTAGAAATGCAAAGCTGAACTTTACAGCAGCAATCAACACTTATGCTTCTGATTTAAATGAACAACTTACCGAAGGGGTAAAATTGGATGAAATTTATCAAAAATTACAAATTACAGCTAAAGAAGAACCTACAGAAAGCTTAATAAAGGGTTATAGTATAAATAAAGATGGATTTTTATTATTTAAGGACAAACTGTGTGTGCCTAATGTGCCTAAGGTCAAGTTGCTAATTCTGGACGAATTTCATAAAACACCTTACTCAGGACATCCAGGTTACCAAAAGACTATAACCATGCTAAGAAAAGAATATTTCTAGCCTAATATGAAATCTGAAGTAGCTGACTACATAGCTAGATGTTTGGATTGTCAATGAGTGAAAACCGAACACCAAAATCTAGCTGGTCTACTGCAACCTTTGCCTATTCCTAGTTGGAAATGGGAAGTAATCAGCTTAGATTTTATTACTGGATTGCCCAGAAATCAGAATCAAAATGATTCAATTATGGTGGTGGTGGACAAGTTAAGTAAAGCAGCACATTTCATTCTTGTCAATACTACTTACAAGGCTGCCAATATAGCTGATATATTTTTAAAGCATATTTTTAGGTTACATGGAGTACCTAAGGTTATCATTTCAGACAGGGATCTTAAATTCACAGGGAATTTTTGGAGGTCCTTGTTTAAGGGATTAAACACAACACTAAATTTCAGCACCTCTTTCCATCCTCAGACAGACGGACAGACTGAAAGAGTGAATCAGGTGCTGGAAGATCTGTTAAGAATGTATGTTAAGGATCAGCTAGGTAAGTGGGAGGACTACTTGCATCTAGCAGAGTTTGCATATAATAATAACTACCACTCATCAGCTAAGTTTAGTCCATTCGAAATTTTGTATGGGTGTAAATGCAACACTCCTATCTCCTGGAATAATCCAGTAGATAGATTGGTGTTAGGACCTGAATTATTGAAGGAAATGGAATAGATTGTGAAACAAGTGCAAGAAAATTTGAAGGTAGCACAGGATCGACAAAAGAGTCAAGCAGATTTGAAAATAACTCCCAAAGAGTTCCAGGTGGGTGAGCACATGTTTATAAAGGTAAGACCAAAGAAAAGCTCCCTAAGACTGGGGAGTTGTGCAAAACTAGAACCACGTTACTGTGGTCCGTTTGAAATTTTATCCAGAATTGGTCAAGTTGCATATCAGCTAGCGTTACTGCCTAACTTGAAAGTGCATAATGTTTTTCATATTTCTGTTCTGAAAAAGTATGTTCATGATACCACTCATGTGATTGATTGGAATGTTGTACAGGTGGAACCAGAAGGAGAAATTCTGGTGGAACCGGACTGTATCCTCGGGAGGAGGGAAATTACTCTGCAGAACCGTGCCATTGGACAGGTGAAGGTGCAATGGAAGCACCTTAGTCCTGAAGAGGCTACTTGGGAACTGGAAAGTAAGATGCGGGAATCATACCCGAATCTGTTCCAGGAGGTTGCAGAGAACGAGGAATAAGTAACATCGAGGACGATGTTACATTTTAAGGGGGTGTGTATGTCACATACCCCAATTTTGTAAAATAATGTTAATTGTTTTAATTATATTGCTGAGACATTATATTAAATTTAATGCTAAGTAGGAACTGATGACTCAGCAAAGTCAACAGAAGTGGAATGTAATTAAGAATATTTTATTATTAATAAATAAATTGTGGAGACAACAGCATGGGAGAGCTGTTAAAAAGAGGTTACTGGTCAAACTGGTGGATGGAGCTAGGTGGAGGGTAAAAGACAAGTGGCAACATCCTCAAACACTTCCTAAGTTGCAGGTGGCAACTTCCCTATATTTGGGGTCATGATCCCCCAAGAAAGTGGGATCAGAGCAGGTGTCTCATTAAATGACAACTAACCCAAAAATACCTACGCAATCTTTTAAAAGTACCCAATGAATAAAGCTGAGGCTGCTCAGATATTTTCTAGAGAAGAAACATTCCGGTGGAATGCTATTCAGGAAATTCATTTGGGGAAAAAGGGAAAACAGTAAGGAAGTTGTTCTGAGAGGATTGCTGCAGTAACTTGGTTTATTATAGCTTGTTAGCTAGGAGAACTTACTGATAAGTTCATATTTGATACTGAGTGTTGAAGACTGGTATTTGACTACTGTTGCACCTAGTTCCAGCCAAGGAGACCAGAGCAAGCTCAGGGGTCCTGAGGAGTCGTTGTTTGAGCGCTCTTCAGGAGTTGGTAGGGAGGAACGACCTCCCATTGTTGTTGTTGTCCAAAGCTTAAGAAGGTTCTGTCACTTAACTGTCTTTGTTTAATAACTGTGAATGGTTGAATGTTATGTTGTAGTTTATGATATAAAGATTAAAACTGGTTTAGTATTGTAAATGTTTTTAGTTGACGGTAATAGAATCTTTGATGAAAAATAAGAACCCACTGTGTTTTTTCTCATTCGAAGTTATTAGACCGTACTCCAGCACATGGGTTAGATTATAAGAAAGATGATATGATGATAATATAAAATATAATATGAATGGAATTTCACAGTATCTCTTTGTGTGGTTTAGAAGAAATATCTTTTGTATCTGGAGTTGTATTAACTTGTAATGAAGACTGTTAAGTCATTCTAGAAAGAGAGAAATAAATGTTATTGTTTATGGATAGTAGTATGCTCGAGAAGAGAAAAATAACTTTTGATATTATAGTTACTTCTTTATTGTTATTTGATATTTGAATGGCAAAAGGGGTATAATAGTCCACTAAAGTAGAGTTAAGTTAGAAAAGATGCTGTACAGTTAACTTATTTACATATTAAATCACTGCAAGTATATTGTTCAATGAAAGAAAGAATAGGTAGAACATTTATTTATTTACAGATATTTAGCTACTAGCAGAATTTATTTTGGAAAGTAATATGATTTCCTATTTCATATCTGTTCTACTTAGTTAAGTTTAAACCAGATAACAAGGGACATAGAGAATAAACCTACAAAGTATACAGAACAGTAACTATGATAATAATATAGTAATAAATACTAAGTTTATTTACGTTATAAATAAACATAGAATAAGGGTAGCAGGATTATAATAACACTTATTATTCCTTTATATGAAATAAACGAAAAAGCCATAGCACTTTTAGGTAAGACAATAGTCTTATATCATCTCCCCTCTATTATATTATATTATTTTATTTTATATATGTTGTATAGACTGAGCATGCAGGTTATGTACTAACAGTATCATTTTATATTCAGTATTACTAAATAAATTGCAATTTATATACTTAAAAGAAGACAAATAACTGTTAGATACTTAAGTACTTTGTATAGGACTTTAAGTGTTTTATTTTATTCTTAGTAGATTATGTATATAACCTTGACAGATTTTATAGAATAACGGAAAATAAATTCAAGTATACTAATGCACTGTCACTAATTTAACAGAGTGACAGAATGCTCAATATTATTAAGCTTCAGTAAAATCTATACAACCTCATAATTGAATAGAGGTACATCATAAGTAAAAAGATAAATGCTGTAAATAAAATGTCACGGTCGTCCTTTAATTATCAATTATAATGTAAACAACTATGTAAATTTCAGTGCTGTAACATGAACCAAGAATGTAATATAAACCAGGAATATAGAGAGGAAAATAGTATTAACAACTATTATAACGGGTTTACTGTAAAACCCTACTCATCTAAAATATACAAATATTATAACTGTAAAACTCAGTTTCAGTAATAATAAATCACGGCTGTACTGAAAAATTTACATAAGGAGGCTTTTACAGCGTGTTCTTCTACTTTTAAGCACTGTACTTTATACAAAACAAAATGTATACTGACGACCAAATTCGAAGAGCCCTGCTGTAAGCGAGGGTCTTTTTAACCATGAAAAATGGCGAAGCAAACAACCAAAACGACCTAAACCCATGAGGGTCTTTCAAGCCGCAGTGACCAATCCATTTAAACCCTAAAGGGTTTGGACAAAGAGAAGCTTCCATGGTAAACCAGGCTTACCCGTGACCTGTATGCTATTGTCTCAGCGTCGTTGTTAACCGCGCAAGGAGGAGATAGGCCAATACCTGTACAAAGGGTTAACCAATCTGTTAAACTCGTTATAAATTATATAACTGTTAATGGAAGTAGACTGAAATGAAAGAAAGATTTCCTGCTTACCAAAAATGTTATTGTAGCTCAGCCTTCCACGAACCTTAACATAAACATCAGCGCAAGGAAAAAGGATACCTCATCTGTGGCAAGGAAGGAAAGGTTCGCCTTTATCAACCACAACCAACAGCGGGCAAACATAATGGCAAGCTATACTGTAAGCATTTTTTTTTACCTGGGATTTCGTTAAATTCCCAGCAAGAAGGAGGACGAGCTTACAGTAAACCCTACAACCAACAACACCAAAGTATGAGGCCACTATTTTCAGTACACGGCCTAAGAGAGAGAGAAAACCGCTCGTCACTACCAGAAAATTCTGAATGAGTTGGCTTCGAAACCCTGAAGGAAATATTAGTGCCAAGACCTAAGCAACAGAAATTATCAGGACTATATTACTCTGCCAAGTTTCGGGATGAATCTACAGGGAGAACAACAAAGGAGATGTTCACTAACAGACAAGGTAAACGAAACTATAAGTGAGAAATTCTTAGCAGAGTAGAGGGAGCCGAAGATGAAGGTCATAATGATGAGTTAGGGTTAGCTATTGTCCTTTTAACTGTGAATTGCTTGGACATAACACTGCCACGTTATCAGTTAGAGATTTTTACATGCAGTGGGTTTATACATATAGTTCCGGCGAGCTCAACAACTTCCACCAATTATTATTAATCGAAGGGACAATATTGGTCTAGCCTCTTCGCCAAACTTTACAATGCTGCATGAAAAAACATAATAATTGTTATTATTAACACTTTATGTCAACGATCATCAACAATGCATGGGACTTACGACCCTTTTTACTTTGTAAATCATGATACCTATCAACGTAAAACAAGTTTAAACTTGTAGAGCATATTGTGGATCGTGTCTAGTGCAAAAAAAAACTAAATTTGTATTTTATACAAAAGAAATTTATAATCTTAGACTTGTAAGCATAAATCAAAGGTAACGAAAGTTCTTTCATGACCTCTCCATTCAAGTGGATGACTATTTTGTCATTCAACATTTACATTCTTAAATAAAATAAGTTTTGTGATAATGTTATGGGAGGAAAATATAACATCTATGTTTAAAGTGATGACAATACCTATGCAAGTATCCACTTAACATCTATATTTTAATTAGAATATACTAGTGGTCAATTTTCTAAGGTGTTGTAAAACCAACTTTGGCAAGTATCTTGTTGATGAATTTTCTTAACCTAGAAGTTATAACATACAAGGATGAAGCCATTAATCCCTTAATAGAAGTTTTATCAAGGTAATTGCCAGACCTTAAAATTCTTATGTTGTACATTCTTTTAAGGATAATAATACAATAAAATAAGTCCTTTACCTTTTTATAAATAAAGGGATAAAATAAAAACCAGTCACAGTAGGTTTTCTATCAGACCTAAGATGAACTTTAGTATGCTTGATTTAGTTGTAGTGTAAATGAGACTTAGTCCTTCAGCTAGAGTATTTTCCTTTTAGCGGGTATTTTGAAAATGAAAACGGTTATAAGTAAACCCCTCATAAATGCACCTTACAAAGTAAGTGTATGTGTGTACTTGGAAGGTAAACTGTAAATCCTATAACCCTACCTTTTTATACTTTATGTTGCAAAGATTTTAATTAAGACATTTTGACACGGACAACTATGATAATTATCAGGCAGTTTAGTAATCTCAAGAAATAGAAATATACCTCTACTAGAAAGAAGAACAGTCAATGGATTTACCTGCGTAAGCATTGGTATGTGCTTAGCAACTATTGTCTTACTGAACTTTGATTTGCAATAAACTTGTACATAAAGACTTTATAATTTTTACTTGTAGCAACCAATATTATTACCTGTAATCTATGAGGACAGGAGAAACTTTCTGCGTTAGCTCGAAAGCTAAGTAACCCTGGCAGTTTTTCAAGACAGCCTCACCTTATGGTCGCAAGAAGAAACAAGTCAGTAAACTGAAAATATTTGTTCTATCACTCGACATGACAAACAGATGAATCCAAATAATAATGCTGGTAACATATAACTAATAACAATTAGTGATTGCATTTATTGAAATTATATGCATTTTAAAAATTTTAAATTTTTCGGAAATTTGGGGTTTTGACAGAAAGAATGTAAAAATATATAGATAATAGGGATGAAAGACATAATACATAAAGTTTTGATTAGATTAAACTTGAAATTATTTTATGGTCTCAGACCCACTTCAATTCCACGCTTAGTGATATGAAACAATGTAAAAAAATATAGAGAATAGGGATGAAAGACATAATACGTAAAGTTTTTTGCAATACAATAATTCTGATACAATGAGGGGGATTCCCTTTAAGTTGTTCTACCCTATAGGTTTAACCACTTTATCTAATTACGACTCATCACTATTTATTATTTTTAATTATTAAAGTCTTCTATTAAAAATGTTATTTCATTCCATTTAACCAATATTTTTAATACTTTCAGTTCTCTTCCAAGCTAATTATGTCTAATGTTTAATAAACTTAATGGTTGGGATTAAGTGCAAACTACTTGTTTCACATAGAGAAGACAAATCAGAATTCTTTTCATTTTACCCCTAAATGAGTATACGATTTTGAAGCTCCATAGGTGATATCAAAACAATGGATACGGACAAACAACAATGGATAAGAAACAACAATAGTTAATAGATAATTAACAAGTTAAAATAAATTTTGATTTGTGCTTGATAACTCCATGTTTATTATGCACTTATGTTTTCACTAGCTTAGGGAGCAAAATAATAGATAAGAAACAACAATAATTGTATTTAAAAAGATAAAATAGATATTTATTTGTGTTAAGTAACTCCATGATTATTAGGCACCCATGCTCTCATAGTGTCTCGGGAAGGTGCATCGATCATTTTGTTGATCTTTGTAAAAATCCCCATGCAAGTAAAACATTATTGACTTTTGAAAAGTCCCATGAGTTTTAGTATGAAGAGATAACTCACACCCAATTTTGGAAATGGATATTCATTTTCAAATCCAATACATGTATATTCTAAATAGAAATTAGAATTTGACCTCACCACTATATTTGTGGTCATTTTTCAACATTTTGTTAATGCTTTAGAACTTTTTTTTTTAAATTGGAAATTTTGCTAAATGTTCCTAAAAAATGTCATCAAAATGTTGTTATTTAAACAACATAAATTCCATTATTCTAATGATGACTAACAATTATTTTTAAGTGTTTTCTTTTAATTTCTTTCCCATAGATGTTGCTATTATGACGTTAAATGTTAAACTATATTTTTAGTGATGCCTCAATTGTTAATGTTACATTGTGGATACTAATCTTTTATTTCCTTTCGCTTAAGACACAACAACATTCAAAACATTGATTAACAAAAGTTTTGATGGAAATGCATAATATTCATGCTTTTTGGGTTGATTTGAATTTCATTTAAAATTAAAGCATCTCTTCATATGAGCTAATTCTACAAATGTTAATGGATCAAAAATTCATTTAAAAAAAATTAATGCAAGCAATTCCATATTGGTAATAATATGCTTATCCTTGTAGCAATTATGGTAATGCATATGTTAGAGAATACTAGTTTTGTCATTTTGTATATGCATCATATGTATGCTATTTTGAACACAAATTGAGTTGAGCAATATCGAATATTATATTTGTTGAAATGTTAAATATTATAATAAATACCACTGGTATATTACAAGAGACCACTGGATACAATGGTCACACTGATGGGGAGTGAATTAGTGTGTGAGCAATTTAAACCTTTTTCACCTTCTACAAATAAATTAGAGTTTATCAAGCATTATTTTATCAATTACATCATCAGCTAAATCAACTATGAGACATAAGCACAATAATCACATCGTAAAGAGACACAAGATTCTATGTAAGATAAACTTCATTTATTTGCAATGCAAGACTTCAATCTTCGTGATTACAATCAACACTAACTGATAAGAATCACACCAACTCTTATGACATGACCCATCCTAGTTTTCTTAGCTCCAACTAAGAAGGCTTGAGGATTCCAATCCTTAAGTGAAAGACTCAACTTGCAAGCTTGATATCAACCTCTGATTGTCATCAATCTGCTGCACAATCACTTCTGCTCATCCACCTCTAATCATCCATCTGCTCAAGAAGTTGCTTCAATAAACATGTCAAGTCTTCTTCTTCACTTGTCACATCATTATCAAATCTATCACATGTATTTGATCTATCCTTTTCTCATCAACTTGTCACAACCTTGTCATTATGTCACTAGTCAGATAACTCGTTTGATGCACCAATCAATACCGATTCTTTTGTAGAAGTATCTGTCTTCCAATTCTAGATTGTACAAGTAAATTTCTCCAAATGCTTGTCAGACATACACTTGGTTAGCTTCCTATAACACTTTAAAGTAACTAAAGTTCAAAAATCTAGCCAAGGATTCTCATCATTATTATAATTCTGCTCATGCATCATGTATTCTTCAAGTATACTGTCAAAATTTGCTTTCTACTTTATTTACTCCTGAACTGTATTTCTCTAATCGAAGTTCAAAACAAAACTCCTTACTAATTTAAACCCCGTGGCTTCCTTAAGGTCATCATATTTCTTGATTGTTACTGTACTCCTTTTACTTTGTGAACGTTTCAGAGACATACATGACTCTAACTTCATAAGATTGGAAGTCACTATAGGAACTTGATCATGTACAAAGATTGTAGACACTTGTAGTTGATCTTAGCATATTGTTTCTTTTAATCTGGGACTGTATTTGTTGGGTAAAAAAATTCAACAAATTATAATAAAATTCCAACGATTTAATTGTCAACCCAGAGAGAGCGTAAACTTGTGAGGCACAAACAAAATATATGGAGGGGTAGAGTGTCGCCGAACCTAATCTAGAACTGAAATTAAAAATACATGACTGAAATTGAATTAAGCAGGAAATGATATAAAATATATCTAATCTAAAAATAGGAAATTACAGGAAATAAATCTGATATAAGAAAACAGGAAATTACAGGAAATAAATCTAATCTAAAAACATAAAATTGCAGGAAATAAATATGATCTAAGAAAACATAAGAATGCATGAAATAAATTGGTATAAAGAAAATAACATTAAATGGTACAAAACAATTAACAATAACTCGTGAGCTCACGATAAACCTATGCTATGAATTCATAAACAATACATAACTGGAAATTTATACTAACAACTTATAAAGAAAGAAATGCTGGCAATCTATATTAACATAAGAGAGTCAAAGGAGGTGCATGAAACATCATTTCCACTACATAACAATCAGAAATCCTATTCTATGACTAACTCTGAACTTATTCTTTACTTCCAAACCACTAGGGAGGCCTCCAACCAAAATTAGGAGAGAGCCCTCCTATTTATACATAAATCCAAGATAACTGATCATAATTATAGATCCACTATTCTCTCAACCTGTCCCTTAAAATTCTCAACAAATAGACAAATCACCCCCTCCAAATCCTCAACAAATCTATAAGTCATCCCTTTAAATACTCAACAAATATTGGATGAGATATTCTCTTCACATGTCCATAATATTCTCCTTGAAGTTAGCTCATATCTAGAAGATGAAATTCGAATCTGAGGCTAGGTGGTCACTTTTGAGCTTACTAAAGTCTTCAAATACACATGTACACATCATCAAACTCACCCAACTTTAAAGTATAATGGAAATATGTTATTTTTCTCAATAATTAACCATAAATTCACTCAAAATACTCAAAAATAAATGATTTGGAAAATAGTAATATAAACCCATATTTATTATGAAAGTGGTGAATGTTGATGGTTTTATGGAAGGATATAATGGAATAAGGTGACAAATAGTAAGTGAAATGATGAATAAAATGTGGTCTTTTTGCGGTTTAACAATATTTTGTTCTTCTTGACCACCAAAATGTACACATAACTAAAACATTTGAACAACATCAGAGTTCCAAGTTCCGTGTGGCCCGCATTGAACAACAGTTAGTAATCTTAGACATACTAGAATTATGCTTCTTCAGGTTGCCTCATGGAATTGACCAGACCTTTAAGTGCATATGCCTTGAACATGCACAAAGATTGAAAAGTTCTTGAGCTTGGGTGCCTTTATGAGATCAAGGTTACTCCTGCCTTCTCTCTACTTCCTTGGATCAAGCTTGTATCTGCATAAGTAATTTTGGACTACTACTATTCCAAATTTGAAACACTACAAACCTATTTTAAGAACTTGCTTGTGATTTATTTGTAGTTCGAGTTAGTTATAGAGGACTTCAAAAGGGGGATTAATGATACACACTGTTATTAGGAATCCTATGGCTGAGATAGTCTTCTTCTATAGGGATCAAGTAAATGTAGAATATATACAAATATAACTGCTATTCGGATACCTTAAAGATATCGACAAAAAATTTGTAGAACTCGAGATTAATCAAAGTACATAGGTCATATCATGCTGTTCTAATTATTCAAGGATCAACCGTATTATTGTCTGCAAGTTTGTCCTCCTTCTTCACTGATGTTGATGTTGGAAACCTTCACAAGCTCAAACAAAGTGCTCTAGAAGACACGCAAAATTCATACCAAGAAGATACTTCTCATCATCTTAACTGCGACTGCCTCAGTTCATCATATGTACCCAAAAATATCAGAGATAAATAGAAGTATTAGACTTCAAATATTGTCTACTGCCATGTTACTACTGTCACCCGAAATTCCTCAGTAACATACACCCGAAAATCACAGAGCTAAATTCACATCTCCAAATTCTACACCCTTGTAAAATGAGGTCATTTGGCTCTTATTTATACACATTTCTCATGATTTTTTTATGGAGTTAACTTCTCTTGGTCAATTAATTTTTATTTTTATTTTTATCACAAAATCCTCTTAATGAGGTTGACCTCATTATTTGAAATTTATTTTTCCACTTCATGCATATCATGAGTTCTAATGACATGTGTAATAAAACACCAAATGTCTACAAGGATACCATCATTAACATTATATATGTGTGGGACAAGACCTAATCCTCCAAGGGAAACAAAGACCCATCAAGAAAGGTTTCCAAGATCTGACATACCACCATTTGTATGCTCCAAGAGGTTATTTAGCTCATCATATTGTAAGAGGGGTTCAATAGACTTACAAAAGGGTTTCAAGAGATTCTCCATGGTTTCCTTACAAGTAGAAGTGGATTTTATTGACAAGAGTGTGGTCTTCATGACTTAACCATATCCAAGGGTTGCATGAACCCAAGTTGTTGTAAGTATTTTCCCTTGTCATTTATTGAGTTTTCCATATCATCAACAGTGTCCATCAAGCAACAAACAGAGGATTCAAATACTTTGAAGGGTGTCAAAGTCTTCATCAAGTGGAACCTATCCAGTGTGCGGGATTCATGACCCCATCAAACCACAAATGACCACATAATGGGTTGTTTGGCCCATTTGGTGTTCCAAAGGATTCTTTAACCATCTAAACCATACAAGTGGACCTCCAAGGTTAAGATCCATCATGCCACCTCCTATGGGTTGCATATCCTTCTCCCAGGGTACCATGACCCCATCGAAGCATAAATGACCACAAAATGAGTTATTAATGCTTATTCAACCCATCAAGGGATTCTCCATAATCCAACAAGGGATTTAGAATTATCACCAAGCTCTTCATCATCATAAACATGGTCTTCAACATCACCAACATGGTGGTGGCTCCAAGATCTAATCTTGTGGGTTCAAGGACCTTGTCAGGCGCCGCAAGATGCTTCAAAGCACAACTCATATTTGCATGGGATTTAAGGAATTGGATGTGAGGGTACTGGGATCATCCATACTTGTGCATTGCATAAGGGACAATCAATGACTACCTGTGGGGCCACTGCAAGTGCCATGTTTGCATCAATGACAATTCAATCAACAGAGACATGATAAATAATCAATCAATTGATTAAAAATATATCATCCAATTACTAATGCAAATAAAATTATTTGTTGATATATTAATCTTGGAGCATGATTTTATACCATGAAATAACCACTAGAAAAGTAGAGTGAATTGATATATGTAATGAAACTCCATAATTTCCATTTGATAACTCTTTAACACATGTTATCTTATGCTTGTAATGGAATTGAGTATATCAAGTAGAGAAAATGTTAATATTCCCAAGATACCATGCTCGATTGAATGGGTCAGTAACTACATAAATATTTTAACAAACAAAACTAACATGGATTACCTTGTCATTACCTAAGCCAATGTGGCTTTTCACAAACACATTATTCTCAATACCAAGACAATTAACAATGACATTTTGTTGCTTAAGCTATAACACTAATTACAAATATAGTCATATAAATGTTCTCTATATTTCTCATTAACCCCTATATGTTTTGTATGTTTTACTCCAATTAGAGTTAGACTTTAGTTGTTTACAAATGACAATAAATGATAATGGAAATAAAATTGTGAAGATGATAGATTCTTTGAAGGGAGAATATTGTTGTAGTGCTAACCACATCTAGGGGAACCACTAATGTCTTCGCCTTATTCATTATTATATTTCATTAATGAGCCATTACCTTAAGTGTTTTTTATAGTTTTGGGACATAATATCATTGTGGTCAGGAAATGAGTTGATTAGTACAAAAGAAAAAAATCCAAAGAGAAAAACTTTAATATGACATGTTTGGGAAATAAACAAATGTTAGATCAAGTCACGATTAATGGAAATGTAGGTGCCAAGTTTATGATGGACCATAAAAGGGACAAACCATGTATAATGTCTTATAAATCAATAATATTTAGATATTTCCTTAGGATACGATGAATACAATGATCTACATTCTTGTGTGTAATAGGAAGGGAGAGTGTGGCATGGAGTAATGAGCATCTATCATGTAGTAGGTGGCATGTAAAGGTACTAGACTTAA
This sequence comes from Pseudotsuga menziesii, assembly GCA_001517045.1. Classification (NCBI taxonomy): domain Eukaryota; kingdom Viridiplantae; phylum Streptophyta; class Pinopsida; order Pinales; family Pinaceae; genus Pseudotsuga; species Pseudotsuga menziesii. Next base: position 11,024 of record LPNX010523033.1, on the reverse strand, counting down.
CCAATGAATAAATTCCATTAGGAAAACACCAATTTTCCACAAACTATGGGTATTTAAATAAAAGATGATTGGATTTAGTGCAATGCATAATACAGGGTCAATTCCATTTTCATTATGACAATTACTATTTGATGAATGGATATGAGAAAAGTTATAGTCACAAAAATATTTTCCATTTAAAATATATAATGATGCATACACAATATATAACCTTAGTTTTATTAATATCAATCATATACTGCAATACAAACCACAAGGGAACTTCCACGAATAAGGGAGCATCGTTAGCAACACCCTTCCTTTGAGGGAACAATCCCAAATCTCTAAAAACAATCATTGGTAGTTGCATACTATCATCCTTTGAGCTACATAAATTTTCATTGTTTGAAATTTGAGATGTGTGCATCTAGTTTAATATATATTTCAATTTCGAACTATGCACCATTAGTTAATTAGTTAGTTGCAAAAAAATATATAAGAAGGATTTTGTGAAAGTGAATAAAGTGAGCAATATGTTATGAGATATTATTGTTTCTTCTTATTTTCCATTGTTCTAGGTTTTCATTGCTATTTAATACCTATTTTGTATCATTTGGTATTAGAGAAGTCAATCATAAACTTATACTCCCTTGGCTCAGTTCCCTCCCATTTTTTTTAGGATTTGGGTTACCTGGGATTTTTCCACCTCAACGAATCTTATATTCCGTTGGTTCTCTTGGCCATTGGATCCACCCAAAAAATATATTTTCAACACACACCTTCATAGTTATGGTTCCCTAGGCCCAGTAAACACCTAGATATTCCTATGTTTTGGGTTCTAGAGGCCACCCTTCCATCATATTTCTCAATTATGAAGCATCTCTCTGAAAATATGCTCTATATTGCATTTTATCTCTCCATCAATCTTTACTATCTGATTTCTAAGTCTCTTTTCCCTTTACCCTATATAGCATTTAAACCTAGTGTTTACTTTTCGATTCCTCACAACAATACATTTCTATCCAACCTTACTCTTTCACCGTGCCTTCTTGACAACATCACTTTAGATGAAGAATATTCTAACCTCACTTCTATAGTTCAAGAATTGGCCAACATACTGACCAAGTTTATATATGTCATCAAGATATGGAATCCACCTCCCAACTACATATTGAAATCTCATTGCCTAAATATGGAGGAAAAATGCATGGACACATTTTGGATTCATATATGTACAATCAAACAACTTATTTTCAAACCTATCTAGCTATGATTGAATATCAATGCTTGTTGCTTACAAGAAACCATTTATAAAGACTTGCTCAAGCATGTTGGCATTGGCACAATACTTTATAGGTATTCATGTAAATCAATGGGGACCACTCCACTAGTACACATCAACACACCGCCACAAGGGACACATTGTGAGAATATTTTTTCACCTTCCAATAGTATTTGTTAAAGTTAATGTGTAAAGGGTTTCAGCTACAATAACATTAGTGTCAAAGTATACAACATTATATTTGGGTGTTCACTAAGCTCTGACTACAAATCTAGATCAGGGATTCTGGAAGGATAATTGTGCTTAAGTTTAATTTTGGCTTACTCAATATTTTTTTGAAGCAACCCTTTTGAGAGCACCACCTTTGACCAAAATTTTCCTTATGCCTTGTTATTGAATGAAATATATACAACATACCTTGTTTCATCCCCTTTCATAACTCAATCTCCAACACTAAATCTAACCCTAACACTAGTTCTCATGCTCTATCTACTATAAATCATCATGCCCCTTACATTCCACATCCAACTCATCCTTCTAATATCCCTAAATTTTTGTACATCTTCTCATTCTCCATGATGGTTCCACTATCATAAAACTCCATACAATGATGTTGTAAGTTGAAAACCCTTTTAATGTCAATTTTCATCTAAAACATTATACAATAAGGATAAAACTCATGAGAATAATGAGGAACCACACCAAATGATCCTTCTCCTCAACATGAGATCATCCTTCTTCCTAAACTTAAATAAGAATATCCATTCTTACTCTTAATTGCCAATGTACATGCCACACCATATTTAGATCTCCTTTTTACTCACAACTTCCAAATAAAATTTCAAATTGCAACTGTAATTGGTAATGGAGTCTATATGGACCCAATTTCCCATGATCTAGTTAACTGTTTATAACTTCCCACTACCCCACACTCCTATTCCTATCAGATAATATGGGTACAATAATATGAATCTTGATATCTCATTAATAAATGCAATGAAACTACCTTTTCTATAGTGCTTTTCTGTCACACAATGAAACGTAACGTCTCTTCCCTTGAATATTTTGACTTACTTCTAGGAATCCCATACTAGTAGGAACATAACACCCTATAAAATCCCAACCAAAATATATATCACATTTTTAAACATGGAAAAACGTATGAACTAACCTCTATTTCCATTCCTCTTCCCTACCCTAACAAAACGAAACAATTAAGCTTACATTAATACGTTTGTCTCTTTGTTTTACCTCGCATCCAAACACCACTTTCAATTGATTTAATCTAGATCCCCTAAATATTCCATTCTCAACTTCATCCTTCTTCCCTAGCTCATTTTCATGAATCTTAGATTATCCCCACACCTAGATTTTCCTTTTTCGTTCTCTCCCTTCCTCTACCTCATGACCTTATTCTCCTAGCACTCTTAGCAATTAAAACTATGAGATTTACATATCTACACTAGGTTCTCCACTGTACACTTTTGTTCCACTAGATAGTAGGACTCACTAGTACTAACACCCAACTACTATAATTTGTCATACAATAGTTACTCCAACCATTATTGATAATCAACGATGGGTTTTATCTCTTTAGAAACTACCTCTCTAGGCCATCGAAACTCCAAGCATATCGACAGAAACACTACTATTATTTCTATAGAAAAAACAATGCATTAACATTCTCTTATTACTTAGGCAGTTCTTATCCCTCATATAAATCATACAATATGTCTCATTTATGGATACAATGTAACATTGGTATTAGAGTTGTTCTTTTCGGCTGAACTTTGGCTTATTTTGTTATATTGGAATCTTGTGGCCCAATTTTAATTACCTTGAGTTTGTGACCTAGAAATATTTAAAAGAAAAATAAGAACAACAACAACAACAAAAAATTCTCCAAGTCCAGGCTCATGGCCCAAAGGGGAAACTTAAAAAAAAAAAGAAACGAAAAAAAGGTAACGAAAATAAAAGAAATAAAAAATTAAAAAGAAAAGAAACTTAAAAAAAAGAAAAGAAAAAGAAAGTAAAAAAAAAGAAAATAAAAAATTAAACCAACACATGGTTTTGCTTTCCAAATCCATTCAAAAAAATCTCTCCGATCTGCTCGGCCTCCATTCTTATTCATCCCCATACTCCCACCTACCACCCCTTAGGTTCAAAACCCCCAGCCTGTTTTTAAAAAAGATTAAATATATTAAACATTATTAAATTATATTAGTTTTAACATTTCAATTTTGAAATTTATTATTATTATTATTATTAAATATAATAATAAATTTATTACCTCTAAGGACAAAAGTCCCTCGTACAACATCCATGGCATCTTATAGTGACGAATTCATAAATATACTTGAGAAAATCCTTAAGGATATAGATGAAATAAAGAAATCTATTGATGAAAAATTTAAAGAAAATGAAGATGGATGTGAAAATCGCGTAGAACAAAACACCCAAGCTAATGTAAATGATGAAGATACAGTAAACTATTATGTCATTTCCGATGAAAGTAATGGCATCAATCAAGATATTGTGCAAGACAAAGATATAACATACCCTAGTAATGAAGAAAATGACAACGAAATAGTTGACAAGGAGAAAGATGATCCTGACCAAGATTGTGATAAGAGAAAAGCCGATGTTACTAACAATAACGATGATCAATGCATTGAAAATAATATCAAAATAACAAACATATGAAGGACATATGTCATCACAAGGACTTCTATAAAGAACATCAAGGAAAGAAAGTATAATATCTATCAAACACAAACTAAGACTGATGTTATTAGGAGCATTATAAGCACAAAGAGCCCGTTCAAGGGAACTAACACAAAATATGTTGGGAATAAAAAAAAAGAAAAATTAAGGTTGTCATGTATGTCGAGTATGTTCAATTGATGACAAACATAGTCAAAACAAGAAATCAAACAAGTGGAAAAAACATAAACAAAACTTCACCAAGTTCATACTTAATTCAAATACCAAGACAAAATAATCAAAATGAAGCAATGGTCATAATCAAAATCACATCTCTCAAGTCATCAGTACGACACAGAGCTAGAATAAAAAATGGCATGAGAAAACTCAGCTTTGAGGACAAATATTTCCAAAGGGGAAGGAAATGTTACACCAATAAAATAGTAAATAAATAGCTTATAACTATTAGTAATAGTAATTAATTATTAAATATAGTTATGAAGAGAAACATCTCTTCAATATTTGGTGGCCAAGCCATATTTAAGACAGCCATATCCATTGTATTTTATCATCTGTTCAATTATTATATATTTATACATTATTATTTTGAATATGGAAAATCTCCCCCCTTAGTCTCTGGATATGAATTCTCCATTACATCGGATACGGTGTAACACCAATATTTGTTTCTAAATACTCATGAAAACAGGTCTTTTACTGGGATATATGGGTAGATTATCTATTCTAAAAAATAGAAATATAGTGCAATTAGAATGCCCTATTTTTATTTTGGCCTCGGAAGGAAACATCAAAGGGAATGTTTTCTGCTACTAGTGGGCATTTTACCTATTTATTGAGGACCTATTTATAGTGGGAATTTTACTTCTTTATAAATAATCATGCTCCACTGCATCACCATAGGTCGTGTGGTAATGCACTCCACTTACTCGATCTTGTGTGAGGAATGGAGAGGAGCATAATTACGGGAATCACCTATCAAACCAACTTTTCCAGTTCAAGCCAAATTCTTCTCGGAGTCAACAAACAACAAGAAATTTTTGGGCTAAGTCCAGTTCTCTGTAGGTTATAGGCCTACTTTGTTTAACTACCAACAATAATCTTAAAGCGAGTAAAATCCCATTTTTTTTCTCTATAACATTTTAAAGAGCTAAACTAGCATCCTTACATGTTTATTCTACTTGTTCATCCCAAATATCGGCCATTTATGTATATACCTAAGGTCTAAATCACTTGTTATTCCAATAAGGAATAGGCTATTCTTGCGACCCACATCTAATTCCACTGCGATCACC
>LPNX010522995.1:127841-150754 GCA_001517045.1 Pseudotsuga menziesii | reverse complement strand
TTGCAGAAGTTAATGCGTAATGCTCTTTACTAGTAACATCAAGCTTGTATAGGCCTCCTACTTTGACTCCCTTTGCAAGAGTTTTGTGTTGGTCTAGTAGGTCCTTCACTATGCAGTAGTTTTTGAAGAATTCAACCTTCAAATTCTGATCTGTAGTAGTAGACACAGATATCAGATTTTTCTTTATCCCTGGCACATACACCACATTGCGAATGTGATGAACACTACCATTTGGAAATGTCACTAGAATATCTCCATATCCCTTGATCTGATAAGCACGGTCATCACCAAGATATATACTAGCACCATTCTGTGTTTCTTTATAGTTAGTATACCACTGCTTATTACAAGTCATATGCACTGATGCTCCGGAGTCAACAAACCAAGCATCAATATCATCAATTTTAGCAGATAAAGCAGCATTAGACACAAACAGTCTAAGATCCCTTGAGTCAAAGTTTGGCGTTTCAGAAATTTTATCAGTAATTTCATCTCTAGCCATAAACAGTTTTAGATCATGTGGTGAAGAGTCTTCAGCAAAATGACCTGAATGTTTTCTAGGTTGTCTATTCCTAGCCTCATCATTCTTTTTCTTATAACAGTCTTTAATAAGATTTCCAGGTCGACCACAATAAAAACAACTTTTTGACTCATTCTTGTTAGATGGCATACCTTGATTTGGTCTTTGAGGAGCTCTACTCTGTGATGACCTGCCTCCTCTGCCTCTTTCTCCTGATCTCCCTCTCGAAGATCTCTTATTTGACCACAATGCCAAACCTGAATCTTGAGGCTTAAAGTTCCCATGCCTCTCTTCTTCTTGCAGCAAAATACCTGTCAGCTCTTCAAAAGTAGGAGGTTTCTCCCTTGCTGCGAGACCTCTTATAAACATATGGTAGTCCTCTAGCATACCATTCAATGTAATTGTTACGAGATCAGTGCTGGAGACCTTTTCTCCTATGTCTCCTAGCTTATCTTTCACTTCTTTGAGACGACCCAAGAAAGAACTAACAGACTCATTGGCATCCATCTTCATGCCTAGCAATTTAGTTTTTAAGAAAAGCAAACGGTTTGTATTGCTAGTTTCATACAGATCTTTAAGTGCTGTCCATGTTTCAGCAGAAGTTTTAGCTTCTCTGATATGTGGAATAATACTATCTTTAATAGACATTCGTAAGAGTACCTTGGCTTTGTTCTCGCGCTTATCCCAGTCTTGAATTTGTGCTGCTGTTCCACCCGCAGCTGCTACAGGTTTCGCTTCATCTCCATTGGTGATTATCCAGACACCATAGCCCTCCATCAGGGTCTGCATTTTGAATTTCCAGTTTATGAAATTCGAGCCATCCAATTTGTTGGCCTCATTGAGATATGTCTCTGCCAATGGATTTGACATCTCAGCAACAAGATCCGAAGAAGTGACTCCTCACTGCGGGTAAACAGAGTTGTAGGCTCAACGATTTCAAGGAGTTGCAGGCAGCGATTTCAATCCGAACTTAAATCCACCTCAGCCTTGAACAGACCGAGTATTCTCCGAACTGCAACAAAGCAAACAAAACCAGAGAGAGAAAAAAAAAATTACCAGCACATATGCCCAACACTCAGGGCCTCAAGCATTGAATTCAGGCATAAAGGTAAGCAGGCAATAAGCTTTATGCACTAGCAATTCTCCTCCAACGAGCTCCTTTAGCTATCGGCAATTACAAGCAGCGATTTCACCAGATATGCTTAGACTTTTCCACAGCAGCGGCTCCTTCAACCAGCGTTCAGCTCCCTGGGCAGCATGGGCTCTTTCAACCAGCGTTCAGCTCCCTGGGCAGCACTCCACCGCAGGAAGCAGCTCAGGCCAGCAGCTCACGGCGTCACAGCTGCTTCCTTTAACCTCGCCAGATCTTGTTCTCAAAATCGTCGAGTATTCCTCTTTGGGATTCTCGATCTGCTCAATATTTGCTAGCGTTCCAGGATCATTAGATACATCCCTCACGGCCAGGTCCACACCTTTTACAAGAACCAGACCGGATGCTTTCTCTGGTCTTTCTTGACATTACCCGGCGGATCTGCTAAAATCTCACCGTGCACAGACCTTCTGTGGATCTTAGCTGCATCCTCCGGCTTTACGTGTCCCCTGGCTCTCGCGCATTCACCCAAGCTCTGATACCAAGTTGAAACAGAGAAGAGGAGGGAAACGGAACACATACAAATAGAGCAGAGAAGGAAAACTGAATGCCTACGGAGAGTAATACTCTATCCGTTTATATAACACAAATCAAACACCAAAACGGTTACAACTAACAACACAGATTTAGGATCTGCATTAAGTGAACTACAGTTCAACTAGCTGAAGAATAAATTCTCCATTATTTCAAGTACCACCTAGGGTAGCCTATACTTAACTAGTTATTTAAAATGTTAACTAACTAACCATTCATATAGAATTAACAAAAATACAAAAACTATTCAAGTTATTTAGGCTTTACACTTATCAGTTTTTCATGAATCTAGATGATTTCACTGGCTGAAGTTCAAATCCTAAATATGAGATATATAAGTCTATTTGTTTATAGTTATAAATTAAAAAAATTTAAACATTTATTTTATAAGTTATAGTGTTTTTAATGCTAAAAAACATGAATGCAAAAGTCATATGATTTTGAGGATGATAATGAAACAAAGAAAAATGCAAAACAAGGGTTCCCACTTGCAAAGTCCCTCCTTTAAAAAATTGAAATGGAAAATTGGAAGAAACACAACATAACAGAATTTGCACTTTTAGCTCAAAAACCACACAAATAAATTTAAAGATATTTTTATGTACATATTGCATGTGGAATACACATCCTCCATAATATAATCTAAATGAGGTCCATAAAATAAATAAAACATAATTTTCACTCTCAACTCAAAAACTATAACAAAGTGAATTATTTAAACGATAGATATCCATTATTAAAAAAAAAACTTTAATTAAAATATTGTTGAAATTGTACATATACATTTTTATAATTATACAATTTTGAATTTATGATATTTAGAGTAGATTTATGATACTAAAAGTCTCTAAATTCATTTACTTCAATAATAAAATTTTTGATTTCAACAAAGATGGATTGATAGTAACAAAATATAGAGAGATGAAAACTGAAAAATAACCATTTTAATTAAGATTTAAGGAAAGATTTTAAAAACTTTTAGCAAACTCCCCATCATAATCACTCATTGAATATAGATAAAATCATTCCAAGTCGATTCTTGGAACATTTAGGGCATGGTTGAAAATATTAAAGGCACCTTATGCCTATTTCTATTGTAAATTCCATAATTGTTTGTTTGTATGTGGGTGAAATCATAAATCTAGGGGTCTATTTCGTGTGAATCGGCTTTTGGAATCTATATTCCAAAATCTTTTGGCCGAACTATTTTAGTTTTTCGGTTGAACTAATTTGTATTTCTGTCGAAACTATGTAACTAACTTTCAGCCAAAAAAAATGTTCATGGAGAATAATAAAGTTAATAGAGAACCTCGTTATGCATCCTTTGTAAGGATACATGGGAAAATAATGTCTGGTAAATAGTTTTTCGGCCGAAAAAATGTCATATATGAAAAACCTAACGCAACTGTATTTCATTTTGTCGTTCTCTGTCTCGGCTGTCGTTTGCAAGGTGGTTCTCTGGTGTTGTAGTCTCTGCTGTCATTTACTGTAATTTGCGAGAGTGTGTCCTGTTGCAAGGTGGTTCTCTGTTGCGTCATATTGCGAGGTGGTTCTCTGTTGCATCCTGTTGCGAGGTGTTTCTCTCTACGTCTTGTCGTGAGGTGGTGCATCCTATTGTGAGGTGGTTGTCTATGTGGTTTTTTAGACTTGTTTTCTCAACTTGTTTTTCTCGGCCTGATTTTTCTTGGCCTACTTTTTGCATGGTGGTGGAGGCTTCCGGCCCTCATCTGCACGGTGGTGGAGCTTCTCGGCTCCTCCTTTGCTGCGTCATGTTTTCTACATGGTGGTGTTTTTTCTCAGCCTATTTTTTGCGCGGTGGTGGAGGCTTCTACCCCTCGTCTGCGCTTGGTGGAGCTTCTCGGCCCCTCATCTATGCAGTGGTGGAGTGTATCGGCCTTTCGTCTGCGTGGTAGTGGAGGTAATTGGATTGGCCTCACTCTTAAAAGCATTTCTTTAAATTAAAGAAAGAAAATGTATACGAATGATATAATTAATATATATGGAAAGATATTGTGTTATGCATTTGGGTAAAAATAAAAGAGTTTGTCTGCATAGAGCTTATATGGACATTACAGTTAATGGCTATAAATATTTTAGGTTTTTAACTTATGGAACCATATCTTTTCTTTTGTTATGGTTTTCTATATTTTTTAGAAAATTCTTAGATTCTTCATCAATTTGTGTGTGTAATTCTAAGAAGCAGAGAAGGACAATTCCTTGGACAAATTTAGTCACATGTATTATGTTTCCATAGACATCATAAAATACAATGTGCAAGAATGTTGCCTAAATTTGTACAGACATGAAACACTTCCCGTTGTGAAAGAACTGCAAACCCTACATGTTCGCTCCTTCTTCCATTCCCCTCAAAAATTTAGACCCACCTTCACTTGTAAAAAAATGTAGAGGACTGTAACATATAACCCTTATTATTAGAATTGAACATTTTTTTAATTATATAGAATCCTCATTTTCTTACCAGGAAACAATTTGTAAGTTCACCTGTTAGCACTGCTAATATGCTCCAAACAGTGATCATGTTCGTTCACATACAGGTCCACTCCATAAGCCTTCATAGAAAATAGATCAAAACAAACATCACATCCATTGAATAAGTTACACAGAAAAATGTATAAAAAAACAGTAACAGGGTGCATGTACAAATCAAATTAATTTACTTCAATAATGGGCAATAGATGTTGAATCATTTCCTCTGTTTTCCATGTGAGCCAAGGCTTCTAATTATATGATGCCCAGTCATTGTTTTTCATGTTGCAATTGATGTGTCCAAAGCCACTAACAAATCCTGCAGGGTTACCACTTTAAAACCTTTTCCATCTGTCTGATGTCCACCATAATTAAAAACCTAGTTTTATAAGTCAATGTTTATTGCTATATATGGTATACAATACCTGTAATTGTCGATTCAGATACTTTTCTTGAGGAAGAACCCCTCTCCATTCATATAAATTTTTACTTGACTGCCAATAGTGATCAACGAATAGCTTGTGTCCACGAAGAAAAGATTTTCACTACCTCCACTTGACTGAAGGCCATGTGGGAAAATGTTGTACCTAAGAATGAAGGATCTTTTGCATTTCCCTCGATGATATTTGCTTCTTAGAGAGAGACTCAGTTTAGCTAACATGTTCCCCTGATAATAAAGGTTTCCTAACACTGTCCATCACAGGAATCCACTAATCAACTTTCAAAACCATTCTTGCAACACTCTGATAAATTTTTCAAAACCAACAATGTAAGGTAGAAATTAAATAGACAGATGATGTATTTATAGGTCATACTACTATACCATGGTATCTATAAGCTTTTAGCTTTGTAGATTCCAGAAAATGATTCCCCAAAACTTGGATTGTTTACGCCAGTTAATCCATTCTCATAAAAATTATCACCAGTAGATATGACGAAATTGATGTCAAGGTTTTCGCCTATTCTTCCCATCTAGTATAGGATTACATCACAGAAAAAAATATTATAACTAAGCCAATATTTTACAAACTATGTGACGATCTTATTATTATTAGTTCGTTCAATTTATTCATTCGAGGGTTACTTCGACATCAAAATAAATATAAGAACTTGAGAAACTAAACGTTTAATTCAAACCTGAATGGCCACTTCAGATTGGTTGTAATATCATTTTCTACCACTTGATAATTATTTTATTTTAATATGTTAATGAAAAACTAAGAAATAAATTTTACCGTGTAGTTTATTGTGAAAAATATGTCTCTTTTTTCATAGGATAGGTCCTAAATTTGATTTGGTTTACTATCCTAATTGGCATGCCTATTGGCAGCCTTGGGACTAGTCTTGGCAGGTTCAGGATTGCTTGGGATGATTTCTTTTTTTTGGATCAAGAGTGATTGAATTCACTCCACCATTGCATCTAAAAGGTCCCTCAACTTCTTGCACACACCCACATTCTTTCCTACTTAAAGGTGCAATATCCTCGGTGTTGGTACCTTCTAAGCTTTTGTCTTTAACGTACATTTCCCCTTACAATTATGAAGCTTTATCTATCTTTTCTCGTTTTGTCTTTTCTTCATAATAGATTTAATGCTTCTTGTCTTTTCCAACTTGTTCTTTACACAAATGTTTCAAGGTATTTATAATGTTTATCATAAGTATATGCAAATACATAAATTTTCAAATCAAGAGAAGCAGACTTTCTTTTTGCAAGATACTATTGTTTCCTTTTATAATATCCCTTTAACACTTAGTATTACTTTCTTGATGCAACTACGACATTGTTAATCATACATACAATGTATAAAATTCATGATCTAAAATAGAATCATGATCGTGATCTTGGGGGCTGAGACCTAGAGTCTTGAATGCCAAGAGAGGAGGACATTAAAAGTACAAAATTGTTAACATTTGATCCATAGAGTAACATAGAGAAACATAGATTAAATAGGTCACCTGGAGGGGTGAGGTTAAAACAAGGTTCTTTGAGCCTTGCCTCTCAAACTATATACTAAGAAAAGCACTCAAAACCAATAACCCAAAAATAACTCAATTGAATAAGAGAAAGGTAGGGTCCAAAAAAATAATAACTTGTTTTATTGAGAAGGAATAAAGCTTTTATATAATATCATTACAATGTTCCTTGAAGACAATGGAACAAAACCATGGGATACCAAATACTATGGACAATGTTCCTTGAATAAAGTGATATATAAGGGTTGAGAGTTGCACATACACTCATGGGAAAAGTCACAACAACCGAGACCAATGACTTTGGATTTATAACCCCTCTCTCTCTCTACATATATTGAGTAAGAAAAGAAACTCAAAAAGGTAGTTTATCGAGAAGATTGTAATGTGTTATGGGGTGTCGGCCCTTGGTGTGGGATTGCGCTCTTCATTCGACAATAGTAAAATAAAACAAACATCAAAGATACAAGGTAGACTGGACTCTCTTCAAAATTGTCTTCCTTTGCCAAGGTTTAAATAATGTGTAATTTTCTTGGATTTTATGTTGGTTTTCTTACAGAGATAGTCATCTCTCTTTCTAAGGTTCAGAGAGTGTTTTCAATTGAAGGAAAATAAAATTTTGATACAAATAGCCAATAATGGACCGTAGTTACATATTTATAGTTTCATGGAACAAAGGTTGAGAGAGTCGTCTCTCTTCTCTAGAGGCCGCTCAAATCTTACCACAAAAAACATAACAAAAACATAAATGAACAAGAGAGGCTGCGAAGCAGCAAGTCCCTGCCAAGATGTAAGCAATATGAGCTTATAATAGTAAAAGAACTATGGACTAGTACTATCAATCAATTGATTCAATGTTGCAGCTAGGAAAGTAGCTAAAAGAAATGCATAGAATGAATGCAATAGATTGAGAACAATATCGATGTTGGCTTAATTGACCATGTGTTCCAATCAGTCGAGTTCCAACATTCCTCTACTAGTTGGCAATTTTTCCTATGGTTTTGTGAGGGTTGCATCTGTTTTTTATTCATCTTATTGCAGATCTTGCACAAAATGCTTACAAAGATAGTGAAAACTCTATTTGTTAATGGGTCGAAGAACATGCTTGCATTGAGGCTTGTGTGGAAGAATTTAAGTGATTTAGAAAGAGCTATTGCATGTGGAGGCAAGAGTTGCCGCCCAAGAATTTAAGTTGTTTCCCAAAGCCACCAGCCATTAGTTAATAGAAGGTTAGAAGGTTCTACTGCAAATTAGGTACTTAAGCAAGTTATAAGCTCAGCTCCCCCCTTCATCCTACCCCACACAATAGCTCTGGCTTCTCAATTTAAAAGTAATCAACAAAGGGAAGCGATGCTCTCACTACTTATCAAGTTGGGGAAGGGGATGGAGATCGCAACAGATGTGAAATTGAACCCTTCCCTTCCTCGCTATGTTTCACTAATTAATATTTTATGTTATGGCTAATCAATCCATCAAAATTGTGTGGCGGTCTTTGGATTTTGGGGCTGATTGGAGATTACTATTAAGACAGTGGATTTAGCATCTTATCTGCTTAATTGATTCCTCTTAGTTCTTAGCATATTATCTGGCAGTTTATCCAAATTTGGTATATACCAAAAAAAATTCATATATCATATCTTAAAAACTAAGGCTATGTTTGTTTTTTAAATATATGGCTATCGAACCATTAAATGCCTCCATAAAGTAGTAACAACACTACATCACCGATTACAAAAAATGAGATCTCATGGCTTATAAGATATTCAAATTTGAGGTAATATTGTAACACAATACAAACATGCCTTCGTAGCCAAAAGAGAAGAGTAGACGAAGGTCATCAATGGAACATTAAATCACTTACCAATATATTTTACTTTGCTTCGTTCGCTTCCATGAACTTTAATATGCACTTACCAACATAATTTACTTTACTTTCTTCTTTTTCAATAATGAAAACATAATTTACTTTGCTTTCTTCTCTTCCATGAACTTTAATGCACACTTATCAACATAATTTACTCTACTTTCTTCTTTTTAATCATTCAGGGTAGCTTTTTAAAGCATACCATAAAATTTCATAAACCAAACAGTCTCTTAAGATGCCATTGCACCATCTCTTTCAATCCTTCACGGAAATCAGTCATCATTATTATGTCTAAACCAATACTAAATGAAAAAAAAGTAGCTAAAACGTTTAAGAGTTAAGACACCATTTGTGTTAGATGTCTGTTGCTCAGTACGACACCATCAACAAGATTCCTCTCTCACAAGAATTAATTACTTCATGTAAAAGTTTTAAGTTTTAGACTTTGTACATGTATAAATATGGCTAACGTCCTGAGAGTTAATTACATCATGTGATTTTTATTTTAACTGCTCTTTCTTTGCTGTTTCCAAACGTGTTATATAATACTTTTGAGCTTTGATATAACAAACATGGATGGCAATGCACAAATGTATGCCAACAATAAGTATTTTACGAAAGATGCAAAATGGAAAGGGATCATAATTGCAAGCCAACATTGACATTTAGAAAGCTCAGAGTCCAATTGTCCTCACACTTGAAGCACTGAAAATGGAGAGACCGAGACCGCCATGCGAGAAAAACGCAAATATGAACAGTGATATGATAAGAGTTCAAGCGATGGAAATATTTGACAAAGTAAACGGGCATTTAGAGAGTATGACAGAGTAGAAAAGATGCTACGGAAACCAAGTGAAAGCTCCAATGACCAATTTTCACAGGTGGACAGGGACGGTGTTCAAGAACATTTGATCTCTAGTGTTATCTTCAGACGTGTTAGACGATCGCGTGGAGATATATGGAAACTTGAGAAGATCTGGGATAGTGTTAATGTAATTCAGTTGGACGTCGTTCGAAGGGCTGAAAACTTTGATTACATTGTCAACTACCATAACAATATTAAGACTGCAATGGTAGAAAACGTAAATGCTGTTTTGAGGAGAGCTATAACCGATTGGAGCCGGGAGGATGGGAATGTTATAACCATACAAATTGTATGGAGTGGAAATTTTATGGAATCTAAACGGTTAGTGGAGCTCTTTGATCAGAGTAATAACAATGCCCCTTCTATACAACTCAGGATTGATGAATTCTCTCTTCATCTTCAGCTAAGAGGACAGTCAATTTCTCGTCATCAATTTAATCCAACAGCTGCTTCACGCAGGGTTATTATTCAGAAGAGTCTATTGGACAAAAAGTGATAATGATGGAATTTTGATGGAATTTTATGTGCAATTTTGAGGTTTCGAGCAAGGCAACTGCCTTATAAACATCTCTTTCATTCAAGCTGCATAACGACTTGGTTTAAAAACAAGTCGTTATGCAGCTTGAATGAGTTCGAGAGACTTTAAGAAGTTCGCTAGCCTCTTTTGGCTCCTTATTTTCGCCTTGGGTTATTTTTGGAGAAGAGAGGTGCTCCATCTTTTTTTGCTTCTTTAAATTATCCAAGATGGGATTTCATCAAAGCCGGCATTGGAATGTGTATAATCAAAATCTAGACATTATAAACCAACACTACCACCTTAATGACATGCACAAACTGCATGCATGCTAAGAAAGGGATTGTTAAATGGTTCCGTGTGACTATCGGTGGAGGCCATTGCTTCACACGTCCATTAAAATAATGAGCTTTTGTGTGTAGGGAGGGCTACAGATTTTCTGCACCCTATATTTTGCATTGGAGAGGAAGGAGGCAAACAAACAGGAGATGCGTTAGATAAAGCGATGAGAGAATGAAGAAACAGACCTGTCAAGCTTTTACTGTAACAACTCTTGTCCTAGCAAGATGTTTCTAGCATTTAAGAATTAACGGGTCTTAGCGTTAGTGGGATTTCTGTGCTGATTTCCCTGTGCATTCCTTTCCTTGGCAACACATCCCTTGACTGATTTTCGTTTGGCTTACCCTTCTTTCAATAGGGTTATTGCGGCGTTCGTTCCCTATCTGGCAGCGGTGTTGGTTCTCCCTCAACTGTGCGTAATGCAGAGCAGAAGGATCGTGGAAGATTTTACTGCCTTCTATGTGTTTGCTTCGGTACAGAGAGGATATTAAAATTTTCTTTCTGAGTTATACTGACCCTCTAGGAATTTATGGATGGCTCCATCACAACTGATTTCGATTTTGGGATTTTCATGTTCCTGTCGTCCAAGATTTTGGGCTGGGTCGGTTCGTCCGTGAAGGTCATTGATCCATACAAAATGGGGTTCCTTATGAGAAAAATCCAGATTGATTCTTTGAAAAGGGATGAAGATGTTGATGATAGTCATTGAGACTCACTCAACTCTTTCTATAAGGGAATTTCTTCAGGAAGACTTGAGAAGGGAAATTAGAATTTCTTTCACAAGTTAGCGTGTCTATTGCTGGCTATCAAACCACAATTTTTTCAGTCCTGCTATAAACTACATGGCGAGTCTCACATCTTACTCCAAATCCTGTTTTAAATACCTCAAGATCTAGGGCATTAAATTTTGGAGTTTACAATAATATGAAATTTCATGATAAAAACCAGATTTGTTTCTTTGCAAATTAAAGTAGTCTAAGAGTTTTGCTGCACACAAAGATGGAAAAATAAAAGAACTACAATCTTTTCATATGCATACATAGAGATCCCATTCGATCCATAGAGAAAGCTTGTTGAAACAGTTGCCTGCAATTGCTTCTACTTGGCTGCAATTTCCACTATAAATGGTCGTTGGAAGCTTAGATGCAGCCCCAATTCTAGTCACAGGCTACTCTTTATCACCCATGTAAAACTGGTCCTATAGCAAGAGCGAGCAGGAACCAACAATTTGGCCGTTTGGTAATCTCACCCAAGCTTCCAGACTATAAGTCTTTAGTTCTAAGTCTCTGCTATATTGTGACTGACACGAAACATTTTTATTAATAATAATTTCAAGACCTAGTTTTTCAGATTAAAACTATGCACGAGATGCTTGATGCTTGATACAATGAAGGATGAAAACGATGCAGTGCTTGATGCTTGATACAATGAAGATGCAATTAAGGGTCGTGCGTTGTCCTTTAGAACCCTGTGTTGCATAATTCATAATTAAAAACTAGAGTGGGATCTCTATGCACCAGTAAGGAACCTGTGAGATTGCAAAGACATTATACCAAGGAAGTTTATCATAACAAGTCTTGTTGGAAAGATCCATGTAGAGGATATCTTACTATGGTGGCAGGAGGAAGATACGTGTCTATTAATAAAGTTGGAGCAGTGGCACCTGGAGCAGGAAGTTATGTGTCTAATAATGACAATTAGCTATGTGTCTAATAATGACAATTGAAGCCAAACTTGGTAGCAACTTAGGGAAATTGACATACAACTATGTGGTTCACAAATATTAAATGTGCATTAATGTTAGTCCGAGCTTTACATTAGTTTGAGTTTACTATTTCCTTAATGTGTAATTTCCTTCGACCTTGGATAAGATAGGAATTTTTCACAAATAAAGTTGCCTAGGGTTGAGGCCAAATAAGAGATCAATATTTTTTATTGGTCAAACTGAACATAGCGTGCATCCACATGAAACTTAGTGCTGATCCACATGAAACTTGGATTAATTTACATGAAACTTGGATTAAAACTTAGGATAGTTGATAAAAAAAATATACTGGGTAGAGTAATGAAAAAGACAATAAGTCGATTCATAAAGTCCCTGCTAGCAAATAACAGAGACTAATAAAGAAATCAAACATGAACATGGAAATATCAATGGGAAACCATTGCACAAGGAGAAAATTATGTTGACTCTTCCCCTTTTTTTTTGGGCTTGACTCCCTCCTCTAAATAATTCAACCCTCAAAACTATGCATTTCTCCTCTTTCTCGGAACACGATGTCCCAAAAAATAGATGAGAACTTGTCTACCTTCTCCATAGGTGGATATTGGAAGTTTTATTTTATTTCTCCATACATACATACATCTCTCAAGAGACGATACCCTTCTTGATAGGATAACCCTAATGGTTCTCCAAAAACTGTTATAAGTATGAGTTAATAGTTAACGCATATTTATTGAATTGTTTCTTATAAGGAGAGGACTTTTCTTCGGTGTAACCTATTAGATAAAAATATTTATATGTTAGCTCCACCATAAACATTAAATCGAATACTTTTCCCACTATAATGTTGTTATTATATCCACTTATTTGTTGAATAGTTATGTTTATGAATGTGTATAGCCCTTAATTTTAAAAGATTTTTTTCAAATTACTGAAGGAAAGTTATGTCATAACAACCACTATCACCACTATAATAATAACAACAACAAAAACAGCTATCTCACAAGTAAACAAAATAAGAAAATCTTTAGCTTTATTAGAATTATAAAATTAAAGGATATTCACTTTGCACTTTCGTCGAAGCGAAGGTATTAATAATATCTAATAATACCACTTAGTTTTACTTAATAACCATTAGAATTAATTATCTTAATGCTAAAGGATAGCTCATAGGTGCTTGTTAAAGCCTTGCGGAAGGTAGTAAATTCTTCATCATTAACATTCAGGACTTCTTGTTGTCGACACTTAAAAGTTAAATGCATGTGGTTTGAGAGTCAAAGGTTTTGAAGCATCCACAGGCAGCATAATAATAGGCAAGTGAGGAGTGTTTTTATAGTGACCCCCCACCCTCCTTTTATAGTTTTTTCAAGGGATTTTAGGGTTTTAAGCCCTTGGTCAAGGCTTTAGCCCCTTCCGCCCTAACTTTAGCCCCTTTTAGGGTTTTAGCCCCTTTTTGGGGGCTTTAGCTCATGGGGGGCTATTTTGGGCTCTTTTTGGGGGGTTTTAGCCATTTTCTTCATCCTTGGGCTCATTTGGAGGCGTGAGGGTCAAATGTAAGGTCTTATGGAGTGAAATGAGTGTTGTGAGATGGTGTCCTTGGGTGGTATAGGCCATAGAGAGCTATGTGGAGGATTTTTGGGTTAACAGATTGCCCCCTGATGTGTGAGGGCAGGAGCTCAACATATGGCTGACGGACATTAGAGGATTTGCTATAGAGAGGTGGTGCTTCCAGGGCTGGGGCATGGTGGCTTTTGGTTTTTGTATTAATTTGGTTCCCATCAATGGGTGAGATACAATAAATGTGTGACATGTATATGGACGAGGCAAGCATTCCCATGCTCATGACAATGTCAAAAGAATCATTTGATCTATGCTCTAAAATACAAGAGCTGATCATATACAACTGATGTTACAATGATGGTTGCCTCTCATATGAGGATGAATTAAATATTGATCTGGTACATTGGACCCATGGCATTTTCATGGAATGCTATATCTAAATGACTGACGGTCTGCTGGATCTGGTACATAGCTGTGTGGACTCCCTGATTGAGAGTGAGAGTCTCTGTGGTACAAGTATGTTGCATCAATCATAAAGGTGTATCGAAGCACTGCTGGGGCTTCAGATCACTGTCTCCAATGCAACCTGGAAATCAAAAGGGACATAACCTATTTAGGTCCCTCGAGTAGACTCATCAGTGTGCTAGAGTCGGGTGACATTCCGGGTGTTCGACCAAATACTGTGCGGAACAAACCCTGTATGAATCTCAATGGTGTGATGATGGAGTTGAAGTCGAGCACGTGAGAAACAACCATCCCAAGAGGCACTAAAGACTCCTCTCAAGTGGTCCAAGGAACTTATCAATGATGTTAATGAAACCAAGGTATAGGGACCTCTGGGTCTATCCTCTGGAATATGTGTGTCGGCGTCGACAGAGGGAGACCTGCCCCTAGTCAAGGCAATGATGTTTCCTTGACCAAGAACACGGGGGATAACCAAAAGGTGTGAAGCAATCTATGGACTGACTCACTGAATCGGGGGGGGAGGCAAGGGAAGGGAAAGAACTGAACAAGGGTAGGGGGGGAGTGGGAGACTCAAACTTCCTTTGTTCAAAGTATGACGATGGGGCGGACCAGGCGGTAAATGAAACTTGACTCAAGGGAATGGGATCATAGCTGTAATACCGGGAATGTCACTACAGATGGGAAATACTTGGAGGAGGTAGACACTTTTGATATTGATGGGATCCAAGGACGATACATTGCAGAGTACTCTGAACAAAGGCGACCCAACGAGGGAATGCTGCCAAACTGTTTTCTATGGGGTGGTGTCTAGGGACACCATTGTGGTACGATCTTGTGGATTTTTAGCGAGCCCGAGAAGGTAAATGATTGCTAGTGCTTTCATTTTTAAAGAGTCTAAAAGAACGAAGAAGACTCCAGTGGGGGCTCTTTTTCGTTGGTAGTCTCCTGTGTTTGAAAAAGGATAAAAGTATACATAGGAAAGCTCGCCCATCCTGGAGGGGATGAGAGACTTCTTTACCATTGATAGTCCAATTAGGCCGGAAAAGGTTAAACCTATACTAACTGGACGGTCATTCAAATACTTTTACGAGCATGAACAAAAATAAGTTTGTTCGATGATCGTTTCTTGTTAAGACAGCTAGAAAAGAGATTAACGACAACCGGTGGTGAGCTTTTTCGTAAAGTGCGGCCCCTCTACTCGAGAAAGCACAAAAGTATGCCAAGGGGAACGGCCTTAGCTTGAGTGTGCCAAGGAGATCCTTTTCATGAAATGGTCTACATGGTCTACAAAAGGAAGTAAACGAGACGATGTAGATGCCCTTTCCTATACTTTAGCGAGCGGGAAAGGAAGCAGCTACACTCAACGATCTTTTCATTGTTTTAAGGAGTCAGAAAAGAGCTTAAATGAAAATCCAATGTGGTCAACCGACTGCGAATGCACGAGCAGTGCCCCATGTCAGGACGGTGGACAGAGGTCCAAAGGTCATCCGCGTAGTATGGACGGAGCAGAAGGCTCTCAAACATACCAATACATGCATGGGATAGATCATGGCAGAAGCTTGCGAGATAGTGTGGTAGAGGCACGGAAACCGAGGTGGCTCTTAGATAAAGGTCAGGAGAGCATGTGTGTGTGTTGCGGTGGATGGAATTGACTACATGTGATGTGAGTACAAGTCCGAAGGCATTTATATGCCAAATGCAGGAAAGAAAAATAAATTGTTTTGTGGACAGTGGTCAAGTGGTCCGCGTAAGGTGCGGTGAATGGAAAAGACAACTATGTGTTAAAAATATAAAATAAAAGTTAAAATTACATTCCTTAACGGGCGGCGGCCCGATGACACTTCTATGTCAAATACATGGAAGAAAAACAAAGGGTTTTGTGGACGATGGTCTAGATGTCCGCATGTGGTGCGCTGAAAAAGACAATTATAAATGCAAAAACAAAAGTATAGTACAATCCTTAACGGGAGGCAACCCAACATCTGGAATGTGTAACGGTCGGGAAGTGTGATATGAGTACCAGTTAGTAGACACTCACATCGTCATGTCATGGCTCGTGAATTGAGATGACTTGTGGGAAATGGTCCCGAAATTGACTTGTTAAACATGAGACGATGGTCTCATAAGGAAAATGAAAATTTGATCCCAGAGGTGTGAGAGGTGTCTCGAACAGGTTCCGAGTGACTTTTCACTAGCAGCTGATGGTGCTGCCTTTGATTTTTGCTAAAAAAACGTTGAAAAAAACAAGAAAAAGAAAATGAAGTGACTCATTTGTGATGTTAAGCATAAAATTTCTTGAGGTAGAGCCCATTGCGGGGGTTCTCCAAGAGTTATCCATCAGAGTTAATGAGGGTGTATGCCCCTTTGCCGAGACGAAGGTCATTGGCAAGGCGGGATGACAGAATCTGGTCTTTTATGGGAAGAACCGATTCCACACTATGGTTTAAAGGGAATGGGGTAAAACCAAGGGTGGTCTTACATATATCTCTGTCATCGTGTAAATGGCACCGGAGTAGATTAGGTGGATCTTCCACGGCCGACAAGACGAAAGGGAAATTGGTGCTAGAGATCATGTAAATGGTATTGGTTGTGGTTTTTGTGGCCTTGCCCCCACTCTCTATTGGAGTAAGAGGGGTAGGCCTAGAGATAGGAGGAGTCTTTGATGGACCTAGAGGTAGGTGCAACATCATCTCAATTGACTGGACATGAGTCAACACATCCTGGGGCCTCAGAGGTACGGTAGGTGGTTTAAGGTACCACACAGGATCTCTCAGTGTGAAATCCTGTAAATTGCGGGTTTCCAAGACAGACTTACTCATGATCTTGGATGGTAGGAAAAGGAAAAGGATCGTGTTGATCGGGAATGAACCCTAATGTTTCCCTGGTAACTGAGGTTGCAGCTATGGTTGGGGAAACAACAGAAGAGATAGGTCTGATGGATCGTCGATGATGGTGGAGACAAGAGGGTCTGCAGAACTAGACATCATGTAGATGGACACGATGTCTGAAGAAGGCGGTGGGGGGTGAACTTCTTCGATCAAGGTGATCTCAGACTCAAGGGAATGGTGACAGAGGTTAGTGAGAGCCATTCGAAACTTGGGTAGGTCTTGGTAATGGTGGGAGTAATGTCCATGCAAGTCACAAAGGGCGCAAGCATGGTTTGTCCTTAATGCCTTGTTCCTGACTAGTGGCACGGTTGGGAGTTCAACCATGAGGATGTTTTCGTTCATATCCATGGCATCTAGATGCACACGGATCAGTGGAATTTTAGGGCAATTCTGAGTTGGATGACCCTATTGTTCACAGATGGCATAAGGTGGGACTTGTCGTGGTTCTGCGGTGGCTTTGGTGTTCTTTCCCCTAGCCCTTTTAGGTTGGGGCGGTGCAAGTGCGGGTGTGGCAGTTGGCTTATGCGGACTAGGTGGGGGGTGAGACTCAACCACAATAGGTTGCATTGGGGTTAACACAACCTAGGGCATTGCTAGTTGAGCTGGTGGATCAAGATACCACACTGGGATCCCCAATGTAAAGTTGGGTAGGCTTAAGGTGGCCATGACTGGCTTGCTCATGACACCCAAGTGGGGGAAAGAGGAAGGGAATTGTATGGGTCGGAGATGAGCCCACATAACTCCTAGCTGGTTGCATGTGGGGGTGAGGTTGTGGTTGCGGCTGCGTGTAATGCTGCTGCTATGGGTGATGTTGTGGCTGCTGTTGGCATTGCGGCTGCCGATGATGTTGTGGTTGTGGTTGGGGCTGCGGCTGTGGTTGCTGTTTGGGTGCAGTCGTGCTTGATGAGACCATGCATAAGTCCACAGTTTTATTTTGTGTCGGTGGTGGTGACACCAACAAAAAAGGAGCCGTCATGGTGGGATCGGTAAACAACATAGGGCCCACATTCAATAGTGGGGATGCTGGTGTGTTTTCAACCACAGTGTTGGTTACAGGGATGACGTTAGCATGTGTGGTTGTCTCTTGCAGCTCAGTTGTGGTGATGGTAGGGATAACGTTGGCAGGCATTGTTAACCCTTGCGAATCATGGTAGGTGAGCTGGTCAACCGTCACAATCTTCCTTTCATGGGGGAACATCATGAGGCGAAAGACAATTGATGTGATGGCTCACATGGCATACATGTAACTCCTCCCAAGGATGAGGTTGTAGTCCAATTGAGCGTTGACGACTTCGATGTCAATTAGGATTGTGTTCCCGGTTAACGTGATGGGGACATGGGGGTGGATTCCTTGGGCTTTAGTGGGATGTCCATCATAAGCCCGCAGAGTCATGGAGGACAGTTGCAGAATCAATGATCCAAGATTCTGCCAAACCAAGGTAGACATGACGCACGTGGATGCCCCCTCATCCACTATGCATCGGTGCACAACCAAGTTCTAGATGGACACTAGGATTTGGAAGACAATAGTGGAGGGCATGCACAGCTCTCCGTTCTCTGTATCAAAGGTGATTAGCTTGGAGTTAGAGGGGTCTACTGCCCTTAGAGCGACTAGTAGGGATTTTCGTTGCATTGGGCATGTTTTAAGTAACTCAAGAGTAGACATGGTAGTTGGCATTTGGGCCAAATCATCCACAATGCTATAGCTGACTGCAACTCTAGCTGTGGCATTATTAGCAATTCTGTGTATGGGGGGGCACAGGAATGGGGGTAACTGGAGAGGTAGGTTGGTTGTCTTAGACGTGGATGCTGCTGATGAGTTGGCAGGTTCGGTGGTGGTACCGTATTGATTTCGTCTAGTCTGTAAGTTGACCTCTTCAGTGGTCATGACTACCAGGTGGTGAACACCTATTTTGGCCATAGGCGATGCCCCCGGAGTGTTGGGATTGGCCTAGGGAGGGAGAACGGTTGCCACCAAACCTTGGACTGGTAGTGGGTTTTGAAGCACCATGGGAGGAGGTCCTTGTCGTTCCTAGTTGGGTTGGGCTTGATTGGGAGCGTTGGTGGCCTGTTGGGCCTCATTTTGAATAGCCTGCTTAGTGCGAGCCATGAGGGGACACTCAAATGTGTAATTCCCATAAACATCACAGAGTGTACAAGGTTGGTTTGTGCGCAACGGAGCTTTGTGTCTTGGTGCTTTCTATCGTGGGGGGTTTTGGGCTGGCCGGTTAGCCACGACATTATTGGGAGGGTTCGGTTGCTGACCACCTCCTTGCAGTTGGTTATTGCTTTGGTTGTAGGGCCGGTTGTTTCTAGCTTGCCCTTGTTGATTGTTGGGGGCAGGCTAGTTAGGACGATTTTGTTGTGCGAACACTTGTCCCAATGCAACGGGTGGAGCAGGGGAGGGGGCTTGAACTTGTTGCACTGGTGGTGGATAGTATATTTGTGGGGGTGGTGGTGCCACAAATGTGGCCATTTTCCCCACATACTGTTGTGTTGGCCAAGCCATGGCTTGAGCCTACTACGGTGGTGCAAGTTGTACATAAGAGGTTGTTGCTCTGGACCGAGACATCATTTTAGCACAGTCCGAAGCTTGGTTTTGGTAAGCAACAGAGGTCAATATTTTTTATTGGTCAAACTAAACATAGCATGCATCCACATGAAACATAGTGGTGATCCACATGAAACTTGGATTAATTTACATGAAACTTGGATTAAAACTTAGGATAGTTGGTAAAAAAATGTATTGGTTTTAGTGTAGAGTAATGAAAAAGACAACAAACCGATTCATAGAGTCCCTGCTAGCAAATGGCAGGGACTAATAAAGAAATCAAACATAAACATGGAAATATCAATGGGAAACCATTGCCCCAAGGAGGAAATTATGTTCACTCTTCCCTTTTTATTTTTGAGCTTGACTCCCTCCTCTAAATAATTCAACCCTCAAAACTATGCATTTCTCCTCTTTCTCGGAACATGATGTCCCAAAAAATAGATGAGAACTTGTCTACCTTCTCCATAGATGGATATTGGAAGTTTTATTTTATTTCTCCATACATACATACATCTCTCAAGAGACGATACCCTTCTTAATAGGATAACCCTAACGGTTCTCCAAAAAATGTTATACGTATCAGTTAATAGTTAACGCATATTTATTGAATTGTTTCTTTTAAGGAAAGGAATTTTCTTCGGTGTAACCTATTAGATAAAAATATTTATATGTTAGCTCCACCATAAACATTAAATCAAATACTTTTCCCACTATAATGCTATTATTATATCCACTTATTTGTTGAATAGTTATGTTTATGAATGTGTATAGTCTTATAACCATATATCTTAAAAATGACTTCATCCTTAATTTTAAAAGATTTTTTTCAAATTACTGAAGGAAAGTTATGTCATAACAACCACTACCACCACCATAACAACAACAAAGACAATAAAAACAAAAACAACTATCTCACAATATCTGTAAACAAAATAAGAAAATCCTTAGCTTTATTGGATTCAGGAAATTAAAGGATATTCACTTTGCACTTTCGTCGAAGCAAAGGTATTAATAATATCTAATAGTACCACTTAGTTTTACTTAATAACCATTAGAATTAATTAACTTAATGCTAAAGGATAGCTCATAGGTGCTCATTAAAGCCTTGCAGAAGGTAGTAAATTCTTCGTCATTAACATTAAGGACTACTCGTTCTCGACACTTAAAAGTTAAATGCATGTCTAGTGAAAGTCTTAGTTTCCTTTTTATTACATGCCCACGACACTAGAATGATATACGACATCAACCCATGTCTTTCCATCCATTTACCTCTCTCCATAGTGGATTTGTACCCCCACATTTAGTTGAGTCATGTCCTTTAGTATCCTACGTCTACTAAATAAAGTTACAACTTAGGAAATCCATAATAATAGTTATAGTTATTTTAAAGGAGATATTAGTGACTCCCCCTCTTAAAGGTACACTGTCCTTGGTGTTGGTACCTTTCAAGCTTTTGTCTTTAACGTACATTTTCCATTACAATTATCAAGCTTTATCTATCTTTTCTTGTTTTGTATTTTCTTCAGAGTGGATTTAATGCTTCTTGTTTTTTAGAACTTGTTGTTTACACAAACATTACAAGGTATTTCTAATGTTTATCACAAGTATATGCAAGAACAAAAAATTTCAAATTAAGAGAAGCATATTTTTCATTTTGCAACATACTGTTGTTTCTATTCATAGTATCCCTTTAAGGTTTAGTCTTACTTTCTTGGTGCAACTATGACATTGTTAATCATACATGACATGTATAAAATTCATCGTCTAAAATAGAATCATGATCGGGATCTTGGGGGCTAATACCTCGGAGTCTTGAATGCCAAGAGAGGAGGACATTAAAACTACCAAATTGTTAACATTAGATCCATAGACTAACATAGAGAAATATAGAGTAAATATGTCACATGAAGGGGTGAGGATGAAAGAGGGTTCTTTGAGCCTCACCTCTAAAAATATACGAAGAAAAGCACTCAAAACCAATAACCCAATAATAACTCCGTTGAATAACAGAAAGGTAGGGTCCAAAAAATAATAACTCATTTTATTGAGAAGGAATAAAGCCTTTTATTTAATATCATTACAATGTTCCTTGAATACATACCATGGAAGAAAACCATGGGCTACCAAATACTATGGACAATGTGCCTTGAAGTTGTACCATGGAACAAAACCATGGGCTACCAAATCACATGGATGGGAGAGGGTGGCCTCTACATAATTCTTTTGTGATGAATGAAAGAGGGTGGGATCTCCATTTAATGATTTTATGAATTATACATTTGAGTTTAGACCATATCCCCCCTACAATTCAGATAATTCCTCCCCCCTTAGAAAATGATGGTCCCCATCACTTCATACTAAAAAGAGACCGATGATTTTAATTTTCTAATTTCCAATGGAGAGAAGTGTTTTGTGTGGTATGCCCATAATCGTGGCTTTTGTGTGGTTGGCCTATAACCATGGTTTTGGGTTTTGTGTGGTTGACCCATAACCATGGGTTTTGTGTAATTGACCCATAACCATTACCATGATCGTGGGTTTTTTGTGGTTGACCCATAACTATGGGTTTTGTATGGTTGACCCATGACTATTGGTTTTTCTTGGTTAACCCATAACTAAGATTACAATAAAATTTCAAAAATTGTAAAATTCATGGTCTTTGTGTAGTTGATGTCTTGCTGTAAATTCATTCATAGCTTCCACTACATATGAAGAAATTCAATTCCTTTGAAGACCCATTTGAGATATTCAATGTACCATTCAATCCATATAACATAATTTCTCTATGCTGACCCAAGGAGTGAGAAAATGTTTATTAAAGATAAGGGAATCTGTGCGCATTGTTTTTATAGACATGTGTTGCTTCAATCGGTGATATCTCTCAAACCAGAAATCCAAATGAAAAAATAGAAAATAAACATTTTAGATGACATAAATACCTTTCCAATGAGTTATGGTAGATCCTTTAACATATTTTTTTGAGTCAGTGGTACTTGTTTAAAATTGTTGTACGTACGGTCACACTATGTACAAACATGGGTTTCTTCAAACAAGCATATCTCACAAACCAAGAATTTAAATGAAAAACTATGAAATACCCATTTTAGATAACAAAAAAAAATCAAATGAACTGTGGTAGACTCTCCGAAACATATTTTAGAGATCACTACACCTCTCTAAAGTTTGCAAAAGTGGGTTATCCTCCATAGATTGATGAGTGTAGGATGCCAAAGGTTTGTAGAACAACATGAGATGTTGTAGAGATCA
The DNA here is from genome assembly GCA_001517045.1 of Pseudotsuga menziesii. Classification (NCBI taxonomy): domain Eukaryota; kingdom Viridiplantae; phylum Streptophyta; class Pinopsida; order Pinales; family Pinaceae; genus Pseudotsuga; species Pseudotsuga menziesii. Next base: position 128,053 of record LPNX010522995.1, on the reverse strand, counting down.
TGGAACCTCCGGATGCAAAATAGAAACTAGTGTATGACCTAGTAAATAGACTTCGAGAGTTCCAAAAGGAGGTTGGAAACTCATGCATATTTTCTATTTCTTTGAAATTATTATTTATTAATTTTGGACGACGCCCATAGAATCAATATGGACAGTACACTTGTCTCATTCTCGCTTAATTTTGTACAATGCCCATATAATCAATATGGACA
>LPNX010522995.1:59330-114966 GCA_001517045.1 Pseudotsuga menziesii | reverse complement strand
AAGCAGGATAAAGCAGAAAAAGCAGAAAAAGCAGAAAAAGCTAAAAAAGCAGAATCTGCTATATGGTCCTGCATACTAATTCTAGAGGAACCCAGAATCAAAAATAAATCTTTCCTAGGATATGGATGGCATGCATTGAATTTAAGGTGTCACCTAATTAAGCTAGTAGGTGAATAATTAATCATTATTGATTAATTATTTTATCCTAAGTATATGAGTTGGTTTATTATATTCCAACAATCTTTATGTCTTTGAGTTTTACTGTTTCCATTGGTGCTCATTCTATCTCTGAGGAAGTTGTGGGGTTTTCTCCTTTATGGTTTCCCCGAGGAAAATATTTGTGTCTATTGTCTCTTGTGATTGATTGTTGTGCATGGTATTCTCTCACATAAGATCCTAAGATCATATTGCTTAAATGATAAAAATCTAACATGGTATTAGAGATAACCTAAGAAGAAGACACTGTGCAACTACAGAAGCTAGGGATTCTTAATTTTTGGGTCTCTCTCCACAATCCATCAGCAAAAGGAGGCTATGATAACTCTCCATTGAAGGGCGCATCTTTCTGTCAAAGCAGAATTTGATTTCGGGCATTTTTATTTTTTGCTCCGGGAAATTAGGGATTTTTATAGAAGAGGGATTTTTGAGTGAGCTCAGCATAGGATTTATCTCCTCATCAAAATCAAATTTTAGAGACCAAGGTCAAATTTTTTGTTTGAGTAAAAATCCAGGAAAGTCAAACCCTAGTTTGACCCCGGGACTGAAAAACCCTAAAATACTAAAAATGGTAGTTTTGGTACATTCGCTATGTCTCGGGATTGAAGAAGTATCAGGGGCCAAAAATTTTACAAGATGAAGCTAAAATATTGATGTACCATGTGTAAAACTTTCATCCTCATATGCACTATATTTTGGGAGATATGATTCCTCCAAATCAAGGTTCCATCCTCTTCCAGGACTCATCCCTAAACAGGACACCTAGGGGGAATTGCCATATCTTGGGCTATGAAGGTCCAAATGAAATTTCTCAGTATTTACATATAGGGCACAGATGGTACTATCTATGTTAAAGGTTCCAGACCCATATGATGAAATAGGGAAACATATCAGTCTATACAAGTTCACTATGATGAATAGTATTGAAATTGGCCATGTTGGGAAATCTCTCATATGTCCCAATTGGTGAAGCCAATTCTTCTCAAAAATATGGTGTTGGAAAGAGAGCAGATAAGGCTACCTTAGTACAAAATTTTTTACATAGATGAACATTACTTTCAGAGATACCATAGAAACAATATCAGGAATGTTTGTAGAGGAAATTTGAAAACTAGGGCTTCTTGTTCCAGGAGCTTCCCTTCACTGTTTTCAGAAAAGAAGTACATTGGACAGTTCAACTTGAAGAGACCCATATTTCTATCCAATCAGATCTGAAATATTCCAATTTTTAAAAATTAGGGTTTCTCTGACAAACCCTAGATTAGCCATCTCCGGAACGAGGACAAACACCTCAAATCAATAAAATTTAATATTTTTCTATTTACAGTTGAGGTTCTGATTTCAATATCACTAATCACACCATATTGATGACAATCTTGGTGAAGCTGACAACTTCGAAGCATGGAAGTATAGGATTTCATTGGTTCTTGAAGAAAATGAATTGGTCACCTACATAAGTGGAGAGGTTCTAGTTCAAGAGGGAGATGAGGCTAAAAGCCTTACATAAGAAGAACTTGGTCAAGGTCAAGAATATCATTGCTGATTCAATTAAGGATTACATTATACCAACAGTGTCTTCCCTAAAGTCACCTAAATAGATGTTTGATTCCTTGACCAAACTATTTGAAGCGAATAACATAAATCGAAAGATGAATTTGAGAAACCGGTTGAAGAATGTCAAGATCCAGGATGCAGAGACCATACAGTCATACTTAACAAGGGTTTCTCAAATCCAATAAAAACTTGAAGTAGAAGAAGAAGAAGAAGAGGATGCAGAAGTTGTGGTAACCACCTTGAATGGCCTCCTAGGATCATGGGATTCATTCATTCGAGGAATGTGTGCCAGAAGAAAGTGATTACTTTCAGTAGAATCTAGGAAGAGCACACCCAAGATGAAGCTCAACCCATAATAAGAGAAGAGAAGATGGGAGCAACTGAAGATCAAGCACTCATGATTCAAAGAAGATCCCTCAAGCAACGAGGAATATGAAGAACTCAATTCTTGAAGAACCTCTTATCCATCTTAAGCATTTGAATAAGAAATGATGTTGTTATGAATGAAGAAGATGATGAAGCTGAAAGAACGAGTCTACCCATGAAACAAATAAAGATAAGTATTCAATTGTCATTTCATGATATTTTTTTGTTATGCATTTGTTTAGATTCAGTTCATGTATTATGCATGATAGAATGTTTGCATTAATGATAGTATACTACTAATATGCATGTGATAGGTAAGTAGCTCATGGTGCTATACAACTCTCCATTGCTACTTATCTAGAATGGAACCTTTTTGTTGACATATTGGATTAGTGCACAATCTCAATGATATCTTGGTAGAGATGGAAGGCATCTAGAAATTTTCTGTGAGATATGGATGAATGTTGTATTGGCTAAAATACTTGCATGATTATATCTTTATGCATAAGAATTTTCCATTGTGAATATGCCTTATGAAATGCTTCTAACCATGCAACTGGTGGATTTTATTAAACTTGCACAATGATCTAGGGACTAAACACAGTCTCATCAATAGATTAATGACAATAATTCATGAAAATGGTGAAAAAGGGCTACAGAATGAGTAGCTGCACTATATATTCACACAAAGAATGAGTAATACAATATAATGTCATGCTGCAAGCATGAATGACTAGCAATTCAAATTCCTAAGGAGGTCATTCCAATTGAATGAGTGAGACTAGATTAACTGAATGTAAGACACAGTCAACACTCAAGTTAACCATCGATCAAAACCCTAATTGAATCAACTGAGCCCTAACTAAAGTTGGAGTGCAATAAATGACTGAGTCTTAACTGAAAGAGACCTGACACATGTCACAGGAAGACAACCATCAAGTGGTGACACTTCAATGACTCCAATGAACCTCGATGAGGTTAACTGAAGTGTAACTAAACATCAAAAGTGGTTGGAGGCGCCCCTGTTGACTCCAGTTCATTAAATAATCAATTTAATGAAGGGAGGTGCCTTCACTGCCGTATCTAACTGATTATAACCATCAGTTAGCAATAAAGTGCATTAATGACACTTAGATCACCCCCAGAGTGCTCCAGTTAGCCTCCCCGAATGTAGGAGAAGGCTAAGTTAGCCTCCTTGACTGAAGGTAGGCATGGGTGTGATCTAGATGATGTCATTTAATTCTCCATTGATGTCAATTAGGTCAATAATAATTAGGATAGTGGTTTAACTAGGCCAAATTGACCAAAATGAGTGTGTAAGGTGGTAAATGTCTCCAACACCCCCCCTTAAGCTATACTCAGGAGGAGTTAGAAAACATAAATGCATAAAAATGATAGGGCCTTGATAAATAACACTATAGGTCACCTTGTACAATGTTGAAACTGAAACAATTCTAAAAAACAAACTAAGTGAGGAAAAGAGGGAAAACCTAGTGGGAAAAATCCCCCCCTCAAGCTGAACATTGAAAGTAGTTTGAATCACCCTAATGAACTCACCCCCAATAGTGAATGGAGGTAAGTGAACTTCTTTTCTAAAAATATCTTGCTAAAGATGTCTGCAATCTGCTCATCAGTTGGGCAGTATTGCAGAATGATGGTCTTGTCATGCACTAGCTCCCTGATATAGTGCTTGTGGATCTCTACATGTTTGGTCTTCTTCCTGGTAACTAGATTTGTTGATATCTTAATAGCACTTTGATTGTCACAAAAGAGGACAGTGGACAAAGTACTACCAATATCAAACTTTGAAATAATTCCTTACAACCAAACTGCTTGGATGCAAGCATTCACCGCTCCTCGATAATCGACCTCTGCTGAATGTAGTGCTATGGCAGCCTAATTTTTGCTAGACCAGAAAATGGGGCCACCACCAAACATGAATACATATCTATAAGTAGACTTTTGATCAATAGAATCACCTGTCCAATCGAAATCTATGTATCCAACCAGCTCTAGCTCGGAGTCTGCAGCATAGTGAATGTCGTAGGTCCTGGTTCCCTGAATACACTGGAGGATCCTCTTGGATTTCTTCCAATGAATATCATGAGGCTGCTGCATATATCTTCATACAACATTCATGACATAATATATATCAGGCCAAGAATGTGTCAAGTACAACAAGCTACCAATTAGTTGTCGATAGATAGTGCAGTCCATGGGAGGTGTGCTTTTTTCTTCTTCAAGGCTGATCCCTGAAAGGAAAGGGAATGGTGTAGGCATAAATTCAGCCATGTTAAACTTGAATAATAGGTATGAAATGTGTTTGGACTGAGTGACCATTATCCCATCAGAATTTTGCTTAATTTCGAGCCCCAAAAATTGTTTTAGGAGCCCCAAATCACTCATTTCAAAGGCATTGTGGAGAGCAGTTTTGATGGTTGAAATGGAAGCAACTGTGCTACCTGTGATCAGTAAGTCATAAAAATATAAAAAAATCATAATAAACGGACCATTACACTGATATAAATACACATTTGGATCTGATCTACACCTTTGGAAGTTTTGCGAGAGAAGGAAGGCATCCATCTTGGAATACCACTTTCTTAGGGCCTGTTTTAACCCATATAGTGACTTATTTAGCTTGCAAAACAAATATGTATAAGTGATGTAGCCCTCAGGCTACTTCATGTATATCTATTTATGAAGATCTCCATGTAGAAATTCTGACTTAACATCCATATGATGCACTTCCCAGTGCTTAGATGCTGAAATTGCCAAAACAAGGAGGGTGGAGTCTATTTTTGCAACCAGTGCAAAGGTCTAATGGTAGTCCACACCTTGGACCTGAAAGAAACCTTTTTCCACCAGCCTTGCCTTATATTTTCACATGCTTCCATCAGCAGCAATATTGGTCCAAAACACCCACTTGCATTGAACCAATTTCCTTCCCAGAGGAAGAGAAACTAGCTCCCAAGTAGTGTTTTTCTGAAGAGAATTCATCTCTTCATCCATGGAAACTTGCCATATCGTATCCTTCTATGCATGGTAGTAGGATTTTGGGTCTGAAATAATCATCAAATAGAAAGTTTTGGATAGAAAATTATAAGGACAAGAGAGCGCAATACCTTCTCTTTGGAAATCAGTCCGAGTTCTCCTTGGATCATCTGGATTTCCAATGTTATCTCCTGCAGAGGAGAGTGTCTGTCGGGCCCATGTGGGAAGATGATTTTGTACTTTCGGTTCTCATTTAGCATATGATTTTTGCTACACACTGATATCAGAAAGAAGAGGATCCAAATCAAGGTCATCACCCCTAATTTCATCATCCAAATATTCAGTAGAATAGGAAGGAAATTCAACAGTTTTCTCCTTCACTAGTTCCACCTCCTGAAGAGGCTGATCAAACTTGACACTTCTCTCGATGATGATCTATTTTTTTTTATATCCAATAGCTTGAAACCTTTTGATTCATCAGGATACCCAATAAATAGACATTCTATTCTTTGCAGTTACAAATCCCTTCTTTTATCAAGTGGAATCCGGGCCCATGCAGTGGACCCAAACACCCGTAGGTTCGACACATCTAACTTGTGTCCGAAGTATGCTTCAAAAGGGGTATTCCCTTTCATGGATGAGTGTGGAACCCCATTCTGAATGTATTCTACAGCATGCATGGCTTCAGCCAACAAATTTGCATCCAACTTCTTTGATTCCAACATATAGGTGGTAATTTCCTTGAGAGACCGATTCTTCCTTTCCGCTACTCCGTTCTACTAGGGAGTGTAGGGAATTGAATGTTGGACCTAAATACCACTTTGGGAGCATATGTGAAGCAACTCATTACTGACATACTCCCCACCATTATCATATGTCAAGATCTTGATCTTAAGCCTAGAGGCATTTTCGATCAAGGCCTTAAGTTCAGAAATTTTTTCACATACTTTAGACTTCTTTTTGAGAAAGAAGACACATGTGTACCTTGAAAAATCCCCAATAAAAGTCAGAAGATACCTTGATCCATTCATGGATGTGATAGGCATCGGACCGCTGATATCAGAATGTATCAGCCCCAATATGCATGTAGCTCGGTTTTCCTTCCCCTGATCGAACTTGTGCTTAGGGTGTTTTCCAATCACACAACCCTTGCAATTTCTAGTGGTTGCCTTGATGATTGGGAGGCCTTAAACCATGGAGTTTTTCTATAATTGATGCAAATATTTGAAATTTATATGTCCAAACCATTCATGCCATAGCCTACTAACCTCATTCCCATGAGTTAGCAGAGCAGTGGGCTTTGCATCCGGAACAAAGTCGAATAACTCATAGGCTCTTGCATGATGGTTTGCAAGACCTTTAGCAATGAGTTTCTTGGATGCAAGCTCCGTTATATCAACATCATTTGGGATGAAAGAAAATCTCTTAGGCACTCCAGTATGTGTCATCTGATAGACACTAAGGATATTTGATTCTAGAGACGGTACATACAAAACATTTGAAAAATAGCCATTCTCAAGATCAACTGTACCTTGTCCTTCAGAAATGATGGTGGAGTCATCTCCCATGTGGATGGGGATGAATTTCCTGGTCTCCAAGGATGAAAAGGAGTCTCTTTTAGCCATCATGTGGTTTGAAGCTCTAGAATCAATCAAGAGTGCTTTGGACTTCAAAGTGCTTGCCATGAGGGCATGACCTTTTTCATGTTGTGGTTCTCGATATTGCTGATATCTCTTCCAAAATATTTTCAGAAGATTGATGTGATTTCTCTCAAGGAGAGAGGTAGCTTCATCAAGCTTCTTTTTCATGCAGGCATGTTTACGGTGGAATCCCTTCACACAGTATGAACACTTGACTTTTTCCTTTCCATGGCACCCTTTTCCTTTGTTCTTCCTTGAGCCAGAAGAATCATCATGCTGTTGGTTTTCAACTCTAGGCTTAGGAGCATCAAATTTAGTTTTTGTGTTCTTCTACTGCTTTCCTTTACCCTTCAGATCTTTGGGACCCGAGACATGGAGGGCTTGATCACGGGAGGATCTGATGATCCCCATCTGGACAAGCTTATCATGTTCACTTGTTAGGGACTCAATGAAGGCATTGAGTGTAGGCATCTTCCATCCAGGGGTTCTGAGCTTCCCTACATAGAATGTAGATACAAAAACTGAATAATTAGCTCCAATTTTGGAGAGTATGGTGAGGATGAGCTGATCATCTGCCTTCTCCACTTTGCATTGCTTCAAGAGTAAGACAGTGTGCTTGAACTTTGTGAAAAATTCGTTCAATTTCTCGAAATTAGAAGGCTGGAGAGACATTAATTCATTTTTGAGCTGGTAAACTCTCAAATCATCTTGCTTTCCATATAGGGTTTCCAGTTTATCCCAAATTTCCTTTGGAGTCTTCAATCTCAAAATATGGAAAAGAAGATCCTGGGAAATAGAGAGGCACAAGAATATGAATGCTTCATCCTTCTTGTTCAAGAATCTTGATTTTTCTATAGTAGAACTAGGCTCAAGTTTAGTGTCCATGGTGACTCTATAGAGTCCTCTAGAGCATAGCTGAATCTCCATGTCTCCTTTCCATGAGTGGAAATTGTATGGAGTCAAAATATCTACTAAGGAGGTTAGCTGGATCTGCTAGAGTGAATGCTTTAGCTATAGAAAACTTGAAAATCACAACAAAAGGGGCAATGTAAGGTCAGACAACCTGCACATTTTAGGCTTTCATCACACCCAGCATAGTTAATCAAGCAATCTTGATCAACAAGTTCTTTACTTGGGGTATTAAGTGCTAAGCCTTGGCTTCCGGTGCAGTGTTGGATTTTTGAGCTATTGCTCAATTTTCATGCAAAAATATGTCAAAAAAGCTTAGTTTTGAGAGATTGAGCTTCATTCCGCCGTGAGCTCTGATACCATATTAAAATTGCACAGTGATGTAGGGACTAAACACAGTCTCATCAATAGAATAATGACAATAATTCATGAAAATGGTGAAAAATGGCTACAGAATGAGTAGCTGCACTGTATATTCGCACAAAGAATGAGTAATACAATACAATGTCATGCTGCAAGCATGAATGACTAGAAATTTGAATTCCTAAGGAGGTCATTCGAATTGAATGAGTGAGTCTAGATTAACTGAATGTAAGCCACAGTCAACACTCAAGTTAACCACCGATCAAAACCCTAATTGAATTAATTGAGCCCTAACTGAAGTCGGAGTGCAATAAATGACTGAGTCTTAACTGAAAGAGATCAGACACATGTCACAGCAAGACAACCATCAAGTGGTAGTGCTTCAATGACTCCAATGAACCCCGATGAGGTTAACTGAAGTGTAACTAAACATTAGAAGTGGTTGAAGGCGCCCCTATTGACTCCAGTTCATTAAATAATCAATTTAATGAAGGGAGGCACCTTCACTGCCTTATTTAACTGATTGTAACCAACAGTTAGATCACCCTCGGAGTGCTCCAGTTATCCTCCATGAATGTAGGAGAAGGCTAAGTTAGCCTCCTTGACTGAAGGTAGGCGTGGGTGTGGTCTAGCTAATGTCATTTAATGTTCTAGTGATGTCAATTAGGTCGATACTACTTAGGATAGTGGTTTAACTAGGAAAAATTGAACAAAATGAGTGTGTAAGGTGGTAAATGTCTCCAACAGATTTTACTTGTAGGAAAGATCGCATACAATCACCTACAAGAAAAGAAGGATGAGACTTGTTCCGAAGAACAAGTGACAACAGTTCAAGAAATTATCCAAAATGAAGAATAGTATGACGAGACTTGAAGAGGCCTCAAAGACACTCTAGTTATGTGACATTATTGAGTGACATCATTGATACAGAGCCTTCTAGTTATGAAGAAGTAGCCAAGAAGAAAGGGAAGGAGAGTACCAGTTCAAGAAGAATGATGTCTAGGATGCAGTATCGAGACCTGAAGGGAAGTTCGTAATGTCTTCTATATGGATCTACAAGATCCAACTGCCAGGCTAAATTAATGTTGTTTTAATTCCGTTGTAGTAATTGCCCAGCCATTTAATTTGTCAATCCGAGGTTCATAGGCTTACGAAGCACTTGCAAAGTATATGCAAGACTGAAGTGAAATTAATCTAATCTAACCCCTCATGAAACTAAGACTAATCTAATCTAACCCCCCTTAAACTGAAACAAGCAATTGCAAATCTAATGCTGGAAGATGAAACACACGGCAGAAAGTAAATTGCATAAAAGAAAGACAACATATGAAGAGAAACAAGACAACACATGTGAGCTGACATCAACAATAAAGCAATCTTAAATTACATCATAAGAATCAATCATAAATCATAAAAGCATCAAACCAAGATTATGAACAAAAGCTAAGAATTCCCTTCTCCATATTACAAAGTCAAGACTAAGTTCTACAATCTACTATTCTCTAAGATAATCTAAGATCTAAAATATTCTAAGATAATATCCCATTTAATAATTATTATCAAATGAAGAGAGAGCACTCTCTTTTATACATGAAGGAAATAACCATCTCATAATGAGAGATCCACTATTCACTCAACCACTCAACTACTTTCCTATTATTACAAGATATGATCCCTTCAAATCCTCCACATATCTTTCACAAATTCTCCACATGTCTCTCAACCAAATCTCCATGATCTTCTCCTTGGAATATTCTTTGCATAACTATTTCCTTGAAATGGTGGAGGAGATATACGTGAATTATTTTCTTTGAATTAATCCTTCACATATTCCTACACATTACAAAGCTCATCCATACTTTGAGATATTAGTGAAAAACATGTTAATTTTCTAATATTTAATCATAAATTCACTTATAATACTAAAAATAAATAAAGTGGAAATAATAAGGTGAAACCCACATATATGTATGGAAATGGTATGATAAAAGGTTAATGGGATGATTAAATGTGAGGAATAGAGGATAGACAAAGTGGATGAAAAAGGGACATTTATGCGTCCCAACATACTCCCCAACTAAACTTGTTGCATGTCCTCATGCAACCGTGTATGGCTCTTCTCAAGAACTTTTGGCATCTAAAATTTGGCTTTTATTGATGATGTCTTTTTAACAATGAATATTTCTGGGGTGTGAAATACATGAGTAACAACTGGCATTTCCTTATGGTTGGTTCTTGTGTGACAACCATGAATATAAAGAATGTTGGTTCTTGTGTTAACAACATTCATTTCATGATGTGAAATGCATGAGTAACAGCTGACACTTTCCTTATGGTTGGTTCTTGTGTGACAACCATGAATGTAAAGAATGTTGGTTCTTGTGTTAACAACATTCATTTCGTCATCTATTTTATAGCTACATAATAATTTAACCAAACACTCACTGAAAATGATAAGCTATTAATGTGTGTAGAAAGCATCATTGTGCATAAGAAAGCCTTTTCTTTATGAATCATGCCAATATGTATATCAATATGTATGAAGCAAAGTGCAATAGAGGATTTCTCGAAAAAGAAATGCTCATGAATGGTAAATGAGATGAAAAATGGGTGATGGTGGTGAAAAGAATGGAATGAAAGTAGTGAGTATGTATTGAATATAGTTCCCATGTCGTTTTAATTCCGTTGTAGTAATTGCCCAGCCATTTAATTTGTCAATCCGAGGTTCGTAGGCTTACGAAGCACCTACAAAGTATATGCAAGACTGAAGTGAAATTAAGCTAATCTAACCCCTCGTGAAACTAAGACTAATCTAATCTAACCCCCCTTAAACCGAAACAAGCAATTGCAAATCTAATGTTGTAAGATGAAACACACGGCTGAAAGTAAATTGCATAAAAGAAAGACAACATATGAAGAGCAACAAGACAACACATGTGAGCTCACATCAACAATAAAGCAATCTTAAATTACATCATAAGAATCAATCATAAATCATGAAAGCATCAAACCAAGATTATGAACAAAAGCTAAGAATTCCCTTCTCCATATTACAAAGTCAAGACTAACTTCTACAATCTACTATTCTCTAAGATAATCTAAGATCTGAAATATTCTAAGATAATATCCCATTTAATAATTATTATCAAATGAAGAGAGAGCACTCTCTTTTATAGATGAAGGAAATAACCATCTCATAATGAGAGATCCACTACTCACTCAACCACTCAACTACTTTCCTATTATTACAAGATATGATCCCTTCAAATCCTCCACATATTGTTCACAAATTCTCCACATGTCTCTCAACCAAATATCCATGATCTTCTCCTTGGAATATTCTTTGCATAACTATCTCCTTGAAATGGTGGAGGAGATATACGTGAATTATTTTCTTTGAATTAATCCTTCACATTTTCCTACACATTACAAAGCTCATCCATACTTTTAGATATTAGTGAAAAACATGTTAATCTTCTAATATTTAATCATAAATTCACTTACAATACTAAAAATAAATAAAGTGGAAATAATAAGGTGAAACCCACATATATGTATGGAAATGGTATGATAAAAGGTTAATGGGATGATGAAATGTGAGGAATAGAGGAAGATAAAGTGGATGAAAAAGGGACATTTCTGCGTCCCAACACCAGCATGCAGTATATGGCAACATCATGGGATACAAGGAAATATTCGTAGCATGAGGATTCTCATAGAAAGAAGGCATAGACTACGAAGAGACATTTACAGCCACTAGAAGTTAAGACACATGACAGGAAGACTCATGTGTGCAAACTAAAGAATGCCTTGTACAAGCTCAAAAGACACCCATGGGATAACACATACATGAGGAACTTGAAGATCACCTAGAGTGATGAAGATATTAACCTTTCCTACAAGGTTGAATATGAAAGCTTATAGAAGATGACAAGCTCATAGATGGGTGAGAGAAGAACATTTTCAAGATAGAGGATCTTGGTATCCAGTGACTTTAGATGGATACATAGAATAATAGTAGCAAAGGAAGCTACTTGTCACTCCAGTATAGGATACATAGAGTATGAAAGGAAGAGGGAGAATGATGCTTCGCTTCAGAGGGAGTGACTGCAGAAGATCATGAGGTTCAACATGGTACGACGGGATGAACAAATTATTGATGGCTCTAGGATTTGATGAGAGTAAAGAAGATTCCAACCTTTACTTCAAGGTTGAAGCCGGAAGACCAGTGATTCTCCTATTATATGTCAATGAACTATTCATGACAGGAAAAGAGGAACTCATTAAAGAAGGAGACTTGCTGCCAAGTTCAAGGACTTGGATATGATGCACTACTTTCTACGCATGGAAGTGTGGTAGAGTGCGAATGGAATCTCCCTTAGACAAGGGAAGCATGCAGTGGCGATCTTGAAGAGGTTCGAGATGATGGAATGCAAAGACATGACCACACCTATGGCATCAAACCTGAAGCCATTGAGTGATGCTTCATCAGAGTCGGTTGATTCCATGATGTATCATCAGATGATTGGGTCCTTGATGTACCTGACAAATACAAGAACATATATTTTCTTTGCTGTGAACACATTGAGCCAATTCCTGATGGATCTGAGACATGTTTACCTGATGATTGAAAAGCATGCAATGAGGTAACTAAAGGGTACAGTTGATTATGGGCTCAAGTATGAGGCGAATCATAACATTAACCTAGAGGTTTATGTGGATTCCGATTGAGAAGGAAATTCCATTGAGTAGAAGAGCACTTTGAGGTGCTGCTTCAGTATGAGATCAGGTGTGATCTCTTGGTTTAGCATAAAGGACTCTTGCATGGCACTAATAATAGTCAAGAGAGGAGTAGTACAAATCCATTATGTGATCCAGATTGAGATCTCTCGAAAGAGGGAGTTCTAGCATAGCCAGTGAAATAGGTTTTCTGAGCATAAAATCTTGGCGAAGCTCGTAGGTTACTTAGACGTAAACGGTCCTGTAGGTTCTCCTCATATGTAATCAGTCTCGACGAATCTCGCAGGTTATCCTTGGACATAATCAACCGTGATGTGATTCTATGCTAGAAATGGCTAGAGTGAAGTTTGAGTACTTTAGGGAGAAGCTTGGTGTTCTCCAGATTGAGTTTCACTCCAAGGGGAAGTGATGAGTTTGTGAGCCCTTCTGACATGGTGGCAGGATTGGTTCATCCCATGGTCATATGTAAGTGATGTTCCTTTCTGACATGGTGGTAGTATGTGTTCCTCCCATGGTAATATGTAAGTGCAGTGCCTTTCTGACATGGTGGAAGGATGTGTTCCTCCCATGGTCAGATGTAAGTGCAGAGCCCTTTTGACATGGTGGTGGGCAGGGCCTGCCATGGTCAGATGTAAGTGCAGAGCCCTTTTGACATGGTGATAGGATTGGTTCCTTCCATGGCTAGATGTAAGTTCAGGGCCTTTCCTTGGATGGTAGATACCATGCCGGAGGATGTAAGTGCTGAGCCTTTCTGTCTGGGTCAGATATAAGTGCCGGGCCTTTCTGACTGGGTCAGATGTAATTGTTGGGCCTTTCCTCAGATGGTAGATACCATTCTGGAGGATGTAATTTCTGGGCCTTTTTGACTGGGTCAGATGTAAGTGCTAGGCCTTTCTGACATGGTGATTGGCTGGGCCTCCCATGGTCAGATGTGAGTGTTGGGCATGTCTTTCTAGCATGGATGTTGGATGCGTTTCTCCCATATTTAGATGTAAGTGTTGGGCATGCCTTTCTGACATGGATGCTAGATTTGTTCCTCCCATGGTTATACATAAGTGTTGAAGAAGATGAAGACCTACATGGAGGCTATGCCTACAACCAACATGAAAAAGGGTTGGCTCTGTAGAACTTCCTATGACGAGTAGAATTGAGAGATAACACCATTTGATCAAGATAGTGGAGTAGTGATGATGATGATCCAGTGATGATCCAACTTTGATAATGATCTAGAGAAGAATACTTCTTCCCATGAATTGTGTCAAGAGAATACCTTCCTAGTTAAGAGGGAGTGTTGATGCATTTGTAACTTCAGAATGTATTCACTTATATTGTACCTCGATGATCCTATTGGGAGATTCATTTGTATTTCATTGTACCCCGATGTTCCTATCAGAAGAGTCATTAATATAATAAAGTCATGCAAAGTCAATGAGGTTAACCCTCCATTGTAAGTCGAGGCAATATACCCCACAATTGAGTTGAGGTTAACCCTCCTTGTTGATCAGGGGGGGAAAGTCCCCACAGTTGAGGGGCACTAGGGTTATTAGACTCTCTTATAGAATTCAGCCATGGTAAGTAATTGTCAAGTTGGAAACTAGTATAAATAGAGAGTGAACCTATCTATTTGACACAAACACTAACCCAACTATATCCCATAGGTGACAGAAGAGGATATCACACAAGTGACAGTGAGAACAACTGATGGAGATCATTTTGTTGTATTTGGGTTTTACTGCTGCCATTTGTTCTTATTCTATCTCTGAGGAAGTTGCAGGGTTTTCTCCTTTATGGTTTCTCTGAGGAAAATATTTGTGTCTATTGTCTCTTGTGATTGATTGTTGTGCATGTTATTCTCTTAGATAAGATCCTAAGATCATATTGCTTAAATGATAAAAATCTAACATCTTGCATTGCAATTATAGGGCTTTGTATTTCGAGAAGAACTGTTGAATTGTTTCAAAGTTGTTGGGATGGAGTGCAATTAGTTCATTCTTCAGAATATTTCCTCTTAGCTCATCTTGTTTTTCAAACAAACATTAAATCTTGTTCCATACTTCCTTCGGAGTTTTAAGTCCCTCAAGGTGGAACAACACCTCCCTAGAGATGTGGACCCACATCAAGTTGAAGACTTCATCTAGCCTATTCAGAAACTTGGATTTCACAACATACTATTGGGGTTGGACTTCCCTTCCCATTATCATTTTATAAATTCCTTTGTTGCATAAGGCTATTTGCATATCTTCCCTCCAACCAATATAATTGAAGGGTGTAAGAATTATAGGTGATAGAGAAGCTGAATTATCCACTGCACTGTATGGTGATCAATAGATATTCAATAGATATGTAGGTACATACAAAAATCACTATAAAAAGACTTCAATTAGCAAACATTTGTTAGTTCAAACCTTTCTACCTTGACATGTGCACTTTTCCAGAGTTTTTCACACCTGAATAGAATTCTTTGCACATAATCCAAAGGGAGAAATGCAATGATTCCCGAAATTATGTAGAAACTCAACTGCTTCTGGTGAAAGCATGGAGGTTTCTGAGGTTTTCTATTGGCCTTAACATAGGCTCTGATACCTTGTTCAATTTCATGAACCATAGATCTACAAGCTAAAATGAGAGATAGGTAAAAATAAGTATGTAGTGAAATTATCAAATCAATGTAAACTTAACAACATATTCGTGACAAGAATTTCACACAAATTAAACAAGTATTGATTAGATTATCATAACATTAACCTTCATTAATTAATCAGTAATACAATGGTTGTACATAAAATAGAATTAGATAATACTGTGGATAAGATCCGAATTCATTAACTCAAACTAACTGGTTAGCAAACTCAGAGTGGAAATAATTATAGTTGGATCTCACTACTTAACTTCGAATAACCAAATCAGGCTACAATTAGTTAACTCATGATGGTAGGTGGGGGTAGGTGAATAAAGGCACCTACACTCCCATAAATCATGCAAACTGGAGCTAATCTAATTGACTGTGATCTAATTGATTGTAGTTGAAGCATAATTACTTGCTTACCATATCCCACTAACGGTGACTGTTGGTGGCACTAAGAGTGGGGATTGGTCCCTAGTTGTCCTAAACTTATGCAATCAGGTGTAGTAAGTGGAATATGACCCTTTGGTGTGTCCCCCATGCACTAGTGGGTGATGATGACCTCCTAAACTATGCTAAATGAATAAATAGACTTATGTGGGTAAAGAGATGATTAATTAATCCTAACAACAATGTGATAAAGTCCTTGATGAACTTCGTAATGCAACATAACCCTTCATAAACATTAGAATGCAACAAAACCATTTATTAACATTATATGTCACATTATTAATGTGTCACATTTTGGGTTGTCTCCACATTCATTGAACACTATAACAAACCATGGTTGAATGCCAAAATGTGACATAACCCTTAATGAATGTCATAATGCAACATAGTCCTTAATAAACATCACAACGTGACATAAATATTAATCAATGTCAAATGTCATATTAATAATGTGTCACATCTTTGATTGTGCAGACATATACCAAACATTGTAGTTAACCTTGGCTCACTTTGGTTAATCATGTTTGACTTTAGTTTGATCAATGTCGAAATCTAAAATAACCGCCGACCAATGTCGCAATGTGACAAAACCCTTGATGAACGTCATAATGCAATGTAACCTTTAATAAACATCAAAGTCCAACATAACCCTTGATGAACGTCAAATGTCACATTATTAATGTGTCACACATTTGGTTGGTTTGACATATACCAAAAACTGTAGCGAACCATTATTAATGTGTCACATATTTCATTGTGTCAGCAAATACCGAACACTGTAGGAAACCATGGATGACTTTGGTCAACCATGTTTGACTTTAGTTTGGGAATAGTAAAAATTGTTGACTTTAACGAGTCATGACTCTAGTTAACCATGATTGACTTTGGTTAACTATTATTAATTTTAGTGTGACCATAGTTAACCATGGTTAACTTTATTGAACCGTGTGGCCATAGTTCACAATGCAACATGAAATTTTATGAACATCATGTAACATTGTTAATGTGTCACATCTTTGGCATATTTCGCAATGTAGCATAACCCTTCACTAATGTCGCAAAGTGAGTTTTGGTAAATCATTCTTGACCATGGTGGAATTTTGTTAATTAAGGTTTACCATGGACAATTTAATTATTTTAAATGCAAATTTGATAAGGTTAACCATGTTTGACTATGGTTAACCCTGATTTGAAAGTGTTTGACTATCATTGACCATGGTTCATTAGTTAACCAAGCTTGACTTTAATTAATTATGGATGAGCTTTACTGAACAATGTTCTCCTTTTGTACTTATCTTATGTGTATTATGGTTGAATGGTTTTTATATATGACAGTGTTTCATATCCTACTACTATGGAAATATAATTAATGTTCATCTACATCGATATCAAAGAGAATGGAAAGATAAATATATTAGGAGTATGATGCTAAAACTATCAAGTGCTTCCATAAGTAGAATTTTAAGTGAGATTTTAAATATAAATAAGATAAGATTTATATATGTTATTATATTAAGATGAAACTTATATTTCAAAGTTAATTTGCAATTTTCAAAAGCATTAATATATTTGATATTCTCTACCTTTATTGTTAGTTTAATTTTTATTGTATTTGAAATTATCTTGATTTGTAGTTATTTTAATTTTTATATTAATATGAATATGAATATGCGTACTCTTTTATTTATTTTTAATTTTAGCATGTTTGATGTTATCGTTTTGTATTTTACATTGTTATAAAATCAACATAGATCCAAATCCTAGGCTCTATAAGTGCCGAGAGAGATCAAATCTATGGAGGTGGTATTGTAGCTAGTGTGTCCTATATAAATCTATTGATTTGATTCAAACCAAAAGACACATCTTTTTATTTAAGGTCGACATATAATATTTTTATTATTAATATTTAATATTATTTATGGGTGACATATAATATTTTTTATTTTGTTAGTAAGGAAGATTACAACATCTCCCCCATACATGGTTTTAAAACCATGTGCAAGGACCTCCTAAAACCATGGGTTGTTTAGGAGGCCTTGCACATGGTCTTAAAACCATGTACAATAAAACCATGGGTTCTTAAGAAGGCCTTGCAATATGGTTTAAAAACCATTTGCAAGGCCCTCCTAAACCATTTACAATAAAACCATGGATTGTTTAGGAGGCCTTCTACATGGTTTTTAAACCATGTGCAAGGCCAAAAAAAATTTTTGTCCATAATTCAATTTTTTATTATTTTGTTAGGTAGGAACATTATAACATCTCCCCCATATTGTGTTATTTTTATGATCGACATCTTTTTTGGCGAGAATTATTATTTTTTATTTTTAATTGTTTTGTTAGGTAGGAACATTAAAACATCTCCCCATCTCCCCCATATTAGGTTGTTTTTGTGGCATACATTTATTTTGGCAGATAATTAAAATTTTATTTTTTATTATTTTGTTAGTAATATGGACAAACTTTAGAATATTTCCCTTATGGACAAACCTTACAAGATCTCCCTCATAGTGGGCTTTAAAGTGCCTCTTGACCCAATGAAATATATTTGATATTGTTATTTGTTGTTATTTTAAATTTTTTAATATTGATATATTTGATTTTATCTTTAGAAAAGATAATGATATTAATGCATTTAACATTGTATTTAAAACTAGCTTAGATCTAACCTCTAGAGGTATTGATACACCATTATAGACCATATACTGAAACCTATGCAAAGAAAAAACTCTACCTGCATGTTAATGAAATTTTGTTATTGAAATTCAATATATTTTTAAATATGACACTTTTCAAGTTGACTATATTTACAATTATAATTAATTAACTAATTAATTTAATACATATTCAGAAAAAATGTGATTTAAAGTTTTTTTTACCATCTAAATTATTAAAAAATTATAACTATTAAAACATTATAATTATTAAAACATTAAATGTTTTAAATATTATATACTATTCGATAAATAAACTATATTTTCGATTATATTTAAAAAACCTTATTTTTAAAAAATAATTTTAATATTCAAATTATAAAGACATTATGACTATTTAAACATTATAATTATTAAAACATTATAATATTATATTATTCTATAAATTGAATATATTTTTCAATTATATTTTAAAAATCTTATTTAAAATATAATTGAAAAAAAACCTTATTTAAATACATTTCTTTAATTTATTATTATTATAAATTATTAACCATTAAAAAACCACATTTTAAGAGTTATATTTCATAGTCCCATAATTTGAAAACCCTTATCTAAAACCTTGCAATATTATCATAAATGCAAACATTAAATTGTTTAAAACCTCCAGATTACATACATTTTAATACTATCATAAATATAACTTCAAGTGAGAATCTGCTATAATATTAATATGATTCCCACTTATTGAATAAATTAAAGTATATTATTATTCAAAATATCTGCCTCATACATGGTTTTAAGAACCATGTGCAAGGTCCTCTTAAACCATATGTACTAAAACCATGGGTTGTTTAGGAGGCATTGCACATGCTTTTAAAACCATTTGCAAGGCCATCTTAAAACATGTACAATAAAACCATGGGTTGTTTAGGATTCCTTGCACATAGTTCTAAAACCATTTGGAAGGCCCTACTAAACCATGTAAAATAATACCATGGGTTGTTTAATTATTTTTTATTATTAAGTTTAATTTTGTGTAGGCTGACATGTTGGATGAAAAAAATTCTCTCCCATACTGAGCTAGAAAACACCTTGAGCTCAATTAATTTGCAACTTTCAAAAACATTCTAATGTATTTGATATTATCTTTATTTATATTTCAAATCATATAAAGTGAATTAATTATTTTTAGATTTCTCATAAATATAAATGCATTCATAATAATATTTATTTAGATGACTCCATATAATAATGATAAAATATCCATGTAATAAGTAATAAATAAATGATTTAAAATTATATTAAATGAATTATTTATTATTAGAATAAATATAAATATAAATGGGTGACATTAGATTAATAATTTATATTTATTTTATTAATTTTACATAACATTTATTTAACACTTATATTTTAATAAAAAAAAAAATATGATTATAGAATTACTCTCTAAGTAATATAGAGAATATATCAATTTGCATAAAACTAATTTAATAATTAATTTTTTATATAACAAAAAACCAAATATTTTAGAAACAATCTATATATTATATTTTCAAAATAAAATATATGAAAAAATCATGAACTTTTCATGTCTAATTGAAAATATATTTTCAAAATAAAATATATGAAAAAAATCATAAACTTTTCATGTCTAATTGAAAATGTATTGAAAATAATATTTATGTAATTTTTAACACAACTCTGTTGGTTCATTATTATTTTGCTTTCTTGTAAGGGAATGGGAATGTGTTGTACATTTAAAAATATATATATGTATATATAACAAACAACAAATTACAATTGGATTAAGATATTAATCTTATAATCACACCATTACTTAAACAACCAAATAGCTTTTATAAAAAAAAAGTTATGTCAACTCTATTGTAAAAAAATAGATAGAATCTATAAATTACAAAATCAAACACATTTTACCCTTATACTAAACCGGTGTTTCTTCCTCGTATTACTACTTGGTTGACTGACGCTATGATTTCAACTTTCACAATAGTACTTGTATAGAGCATTCATTTCATTAAAATTCACGTAAATGAAATATAAATCAAGAATGAAATGGAATTATTGAACACGCAAATCCCAACATAAATCCTGCTTTCTCACAACAGCTTAGAGGTCCTGAAAACCCTCGACGTCCTGAATGTTAAACATAAATGATTTTGAATAAAGTGCAGGCCATTATTAAACTGGAAAGTATGGATTGCTGTACAAAAT
This sequence comes from Pseudotsuga menziesii, assembly GCA_001517045.1. NCBI lineage: Eukaryota > Viridiplantae > Streptophyta > Pinopsida > Pinales > Pinaceae > Pseudotsuga > Pseudotsuga menziesii. The sequence continues at coordinate 94,219 of LPNX010522995.1, read as the reverse complement.
GCATTGCTTAAATACTACTGAAATCTCCTTCAGTATTTTCACCATTCTATATAATGATTTTGATATTTTGACGAAATTAGAGAATAATGACAGCACACTATTTTTCTCCAACGATTGCTTCGTACTGAAACGTTCTTCCAAGGATCTTAGCGGTGGCACTTCAATGAGTTCCCTGTGTGGAGAGATGAGATGAGATGGAGTGGATCTCTGTAATATTAGAATAAGCGTTACAAGACACACCCCAAGATGTCGCGATGTATGAAATGGAAGAGGACTCTTGAACAATATTTTCCCAATTCCGGACACCTCGCTCAGGCTTTGCAACTGCCGCCACCTACTTAAGCAACCTCCTACAGCCTTTTTCAACTGTCAAGAGCTGGTGTCGCCACCTTCTTCTTTCTGTAGACACTCTTCACAGCAAGAGCTATCCATTGAGCTTCAGAGCATTTAATGTGGCTGTAGTAGGTTTGATGACGGTTGGATCTAGAGGAGCTCAAGATCCAACTATCATCAAGCTTGCTGCAGCCGCAATAAATGCTCTGAAGCTCAATGGATAGCTCTTGCTGCGAGCTGTGTCTAGCTCTTAGAGATCCAACCGTCATCAAACCTACTATAGCCACATTAAATGCTTTGTAGCTCTTAGAGATCCAACCGTCATCAAACCTACTATAGCCACATTAAATGCTTTGTAGCTCTTAGAGATCCAACAGTCATCAAACCTACTATAACCACAGTTGGAGGTCTTGAAAATCCTTGACGTCCTGAATGTTAAACATAAATGATTTTGAATAAAGTGCAGGCCATTATTAAACTGGAAAGTATGGATTGCTGTAAAAAATGCATTGCTTAAATACTACTGAAATCTCCTTCAGTATTTTCACCATTTTATATAATGATTTTGATATTTTCACCAAATTAGAGAATAATGACAGCACACTATTTTTCTCCAACGATCGCTTCGTACTGAAACGTTCTTCCAAGGATCTTAGCGGTGGCACTTCAATGAGTTCCCTGTGTGGAGAGATGAGATGGAGTGGATCTCTGTAATATTAGAATAAGAATAACAAAACACACCCCAAGATCTCTGTAATATTAGAATAAGCAACTCTGGATCTCGCGATGTATGAAATGGAAGAGGACACTTGCACAATATTTTCCCAATTGAGGACACCTCACTCACGCTTTGCAACTGCCGCCTCCTAACTTCTCACAGCCTTTTTTCAACTGTCAACACGTAGTGTCCTCACCTTCTTTCTTCCCATAGACACTCCTCACTGCAAGAGCTATCTATTGTGCTGCAGAACATTTAATGTGGCTGTAGTAGGTTTAATTACTGTTACTCAAGATCCAACTATCATTAAGCTTGCTGTATCCACATTAAATGCTTTGAAGCTCAATAGATAGCTCTTGCTATGAGGGATGTCTAGCTCCTAGAAATTTAACTGTTATCAAACTTACTACAACCACCTCTGACAGCCCTTGTAACTCTCAGTACCTCCTACTACTAGTTATGATAGCCTATACTTAACTAGTTATTTAAAATGTTAACTAACTAACCATTCATATAGGGTTAACAAAAATACAACAACTATTCAAGTTATTTAGGCTTGGTTTTTCATGAATCTTGATGATTTCGCTCGCTGAAGTTCAAATCCTAAATATGAGATATATAAGTCTCTTTGTTTATAGACTATAAATTAAAAAAATTTAAATATTTATTTTATAAGTTATACTGTTTTTAGTGGTAAAAAACATGAATGCAAAAGTCACATGATTTTGAGGATGGATGTTAATAAAAGAAAGAAAAATACAAAACAAGGTTCCTAGTAGCAAAGTCTCTCTAAAAAATTGAAATGGAAAATTGGAAGAAACATAACATAACAGAATTTGCACTTTCAGCTCAAAAACCACACAAATAAATTTAAAGATATTTTTATATACATATTGCATGTGGAATATATATTCTCCACAATATAATCTAAATGAGGTCCATAAAATAAATAAAACATAATTTTCACTCTCAACTCAAAAACTATAAAAAAGTGAATTATTTAAACGATCTATCACTATAAAAAATTTCTTTAATTAAAATATTGTTGAAATGGTAGATATACATTTTTATAATTATATAATTTTGAATTTATGATATTTAGAGTAGATTTATGATATTAAAAGTCTCTAAATTCATTTATTTGAATAATAAAAATTTTGATTTCAACAAAGATGGATTGATATTAACAAAATATAAAGAGATGAAAACTGAAAAATAACCATTTTAATTAAGATTTAAGGAAAGATTTTAAAAACTTTTAGCAAACTCCCCATTATAATCACTCATTGAATATAGATAAAATCATTCCAAGTCAATTCTTGGAACATTTAGGGCATGGTTGAAAATATTAAAGGCACCTTATGCCTATTTCTAGTGTAAATTCCATAATTGTTTGTTCGTATGTGGGTGAAATCATAAATCTAGGGATCTATTCCGTGTGAATGGCTTTCGGAATCTGTATTCCAAAATCTTTAGGCGGAACTATGTATTCCAAAATCTTTCGGCCCAACTATTTTTGTTTTTTGGCTGAATTAATTTGTATTTCTGTTGAAACTATGTAACTAACTTTCAACCAAAAAAATGTTCACAGAGAGCATTAAAGTTAATAGAGAACCTCGCTATGCGTCCTTTGTAAGGATACCTGGGAAAATAAAGTCCGGTAAATAGTTTTTCGGCCAAAAAAAATGTCATATATGAAAAACCGATCGCCACTGCATTTCATTTTGTCGTTCTCTATCTCTATTGTCGTTTGCAAGGTGGTTCTCTGGTGTTGTAGTCTTTGCTGTCATTTACTGTAATTTGCGAGAGTGTGTCCTTTAGCGAGGTGGTTCTCTGCTGCGTCATATTGCAAGGTGGTTCTCTGTTGCATCCTGTTGTGAGGTGTTTCTCTGCTGCGTCTTGTTGTGAGGTGGTGCATCCTATTGCGAGGTTGTTGTTTATGTGGTTTTTTTTAGGCATGTTTTCTTGACTTGTTTTTCTTGCCTTGATTTTTCTTGGCCTACATTTTGCACGGTGGTGGAGGCTTTCAGCCCTCATCTGCACAGTGGTGGAGCTTCTCGACCCCTCCTCTGCTGCATCCTATTTTCTACGTTGTGGTGTTTTTTCTCAGCCTATTTTCTGCGCGGTGGTGGAGGCTTCTACCCCTCGTTTGCGCTTGGTGGAGCTTCTTGTCCCCTCGTATGTGCGGTGGTGGAGTTTATCAGCCCTTAGTCTGCATGATAGTTGAGGTAATTGAATTGGCCTCCCTCTTAAAAGCATTCCTTTAAATTATAGAAAGAAAATGTATACGAATGATATGATTAATATATATGGAAAGATATTGTGTTATGCATTCGGGTAAAAATAAAAGTAGTTTGTCTACATAGAATTGATATGGACATTACAGTTAATGGCTATAAATATTTTAGGCTTTTAACTTCTAGAAACATATCTTTTCTTTTGTTATGCTTTTCTATATTTTATAGAAAATTCTTACATTCTTCATCAATTTGTATCAATTTGTGTGTGTAATTCTAAGAAGCAGAGAAGGACAATTCCTTGGACAAATTCAGTCACATGTATTATGTTTCCATAGACATCATAAAATACAATGTGCAGCAACGTTGCTTGAATTTTTACAGACATGAAACACTTCCCATTGTGAATGAATTGCAAACCCTCCATGTTCACTCCTTCTTTCATTCCCCTCGAGAATTTAGACCCACCTTCACTTGTCATAAAATGTAGAGGAATGTAACATATAACCCTTATTATTAGAATTGAACATTTTTTAATTATATAGAATCCTCATTTTCTTACCAGGAAACAATTTGTAAGTTCACCTATTAACGCTGCTAATATGCTCCAAACAGTGATCATGATCGTTCACATACAAGTCCACTCCATAAGCCTTCATATAAAATAGATCAAAACAAACATCACATCCATTGAATAAGTTACACAGAAAAATGTATAAAAAAACAGTAACAGTGTGCATGTACAAATCAAATTAATTTACTTCAATAATGGGCAATAGATGTTGAATCATTTCCTCTATTTTTCCATGTGAGCCAAGGCTTCTAATTGTATGATTCCCAATCATTGTTTTTCATGTTGCAATCGATGTCTCCAAATCCACTAACAAATCCTGCAGGGTTACCACTTTAAAACCTTTTCCATTTGTCTGATGTCCACCATAATTAAAAACCTAGTTTTATAAGTCAATGTTTATTGCTATAGATGGTATACAATACCTGTAATTGCTATTTTAGATACTTTTCTTGAGGAAGAACCCCTCTCCATTCATATAAATTTTTACTTGATTGCCAATAGTGATCAACGAAAACTTGTGTCCATGAAGAAAATATTTTCACTACCTCCACCTGACTGAAGGCCATGTGGGAAAATGTTGTACCTAAGAATGAAGGATCTTTTGCATTTCCCTCAATGATCTTGGCTTCTTAGAGACAGAATCAGTCGAGCTAACACGTTCCCCCGATAATCATGGTTTCTTAACACTGTACATCACAGGAATCCACTAATCAACTTTCAAAAAGTTCTTGCAACCCTCTGATAAATCTTTCAAAACCAACAATGTAAGGTAGAAATTAAATAGACAGATGATGTATTTATAGGTCATACCGTTATACCATGGTATCTGTAAGCTTTTGGCTTTGTAGATTCTAGAAAATGATTCCTCAAAACTTGGATTGTTTACGCCATTTAATCCATTCTCATAAAAATTATCATCAGTAGATATTACGAAATTGATGTCAAGTTTTTGGCCTATTCTTCCCATCTAGTATAGGATTATGTCACAAACAAAATATTATAACTCAACCAATATTTTACAAACTATGTGATGATCTTATTATTATTAGTTTGTTCAATTTATTCATTCATGGGTTACTTCGACATCAAAATAAATATAAGAACTTGAAAAACTAAACGTTTAATTCAAACCCGATTGACCACTTCAGATTGGTTGTAATATCATTTGCTACCACTTGATAATTATTTTATTTTAATATGTTAATGAAAAACTAAGAAATAACTTTTACCGCGTAGTTTATTGTGCAAAATCTATCTCTTTTTCCATAGGATAGGTCCTAAATTTGAGCAAATAAAAAAATGTCTATTAAAAATACCAAAATGAAAGTACTATAAAATATGAAAGTATTGTTAGTCTGTTTCGACCATTTATGTCTATTAAAAATTTGAGAATGAAAGTACTATAAAAAATATTGTTTAAACTAAAATTCTATTAGTTGACTGCATTCTTTGGAGCCACTTACTTTCCAACTTAGGTATCTTGAGGTTACAGCTTGAACTTGGACAAATTCCTCCACTTTGGAAGGGAAGGAATCATTAGACTCCAATAGAGGAAATAACTCATTACTCTCCATTTCCAAGAGCATCCAAGTAAATTTACTTGCAATTTTCAACTGTAGAAAAATACTTCATTAGCTTAATCATCATGGTCTAGGTTCTACATGGGTTTAAAGGAACCAAAAAAACCTATGAAGTATAAAACAACATAATTTTATAGTGCTTCCAAATGACTTGATGATGTTGACAAGAGGAAACAAGAAACTCCCAACCATGTTCTTCTCTTATTGTGGTGTTGCAGCACCTCCCACACTGCTCCATACTTCCTATGCTTGATTTGTTTCTTCTACAAAACTTGCTTTGGAAATAGAGCGAGACCCATTCACTCTAGTTTGGGATGCAAAACCAGCCTTGGGGACTGAATTATGTGTCATGATGTTCATTTGGAGAGGTATACCATTAGGTGTGTATCTTGTAACCCTAGGATACCAATGATACCAAGGACCCTGCTTCACCACAACATTCCATAAAATAAAAAATAACCTCCTAATCAAAACATGATCAGAAATAAAGAAAATACATTACAACATAAATGAAAATTATAAATTTTAAAGAAAATATATTACACCAGAAAGGAGCAATTGAAATTTAATCTACTTGAACTTTCTATATTTAATTCAAGGCTAGAGAATTCATATTACATTACCAGCTAATTTCTATCCATATCTTGGTATGTAGTTTCGTTATGTTGGAGGTTTTGCAATCAAGGGGAGACTGTTGGAGGTTTTGTGGTCAGATGGAAAACAAATCAAAGTGTGATATGGTTGTCATTGATGGAAACATAATTCCAAGCATGATCTAGATGAACAAAGGAATCAAAAGAATCCATGGCTAATGGCACAACATAGTTCCAAGCATGATCCAAATGAGCAGAGGACTCAGAAGAATCCATGGCGTACATAGAGATCCTCCAGACAAGAATGAATCCACAAAAGAAATCAATAGTCAGGAGCAAATCTACAAATTTTGAAAGAAGATCTGATGAACAGATCGGACGAAAAAGAATGAATCCACAAAAGAAATCAACGATCGGGAGTGGATTCACAAAGTTTGAAACACATTTGAAAGAATATCTGATGAACAAATCCGATGAGCAAGAATGAATCCACACAAGAAGATCAACGATCTGAAGCATCTAAAATTATTGTGATGGAAAGATCTCACGGTCAGGAGTGAACTCGCAAAATAAATGGACGATGCGGAAGGATTTCTGTAAGGGGAAGTTGGAAAGCAGAAATCTTGGAAGCTGTTTGAATAGAACATTGAAAACTTGGGATCTGCATCCCGCACTGGATCTAAGATCGACGGTTGGGAAATGATGGACAAGGAATCGATGGTGCAGAATGATTTTTTCAAGTGGAAGTCAGAAAGAAGAAAGTATTGAATTTGTTTAACAAAATATTGAAAACTCGAGATCTGCATCCCACAATGGATCAAAGATCGATGGTCAAAAAATTGCACAAGGAATCGATGATGTGGAAGGAGGAAAGCAAAAGGAAAGAAATCAAAGTCTAAAATAATGATTTTTTGCGACCTGGAATCCACCTACAGAATGCGGAAGATGAAAAGTGGAAAGTAGAAAGTGGATGGTGGAAAGCGGAAGACTATATATCAAAGTCTAAAATAATACAAGTTTTCGCGACTCATAGTCCACCAGCGAAATGCAGAAGGAGGAAAGCGAAAAGCGAAAAGTAGTAGGTGGAAGTCCAAAAGATCGAGAATAAGAAAATTTATATTTCTGATTTTCAAAGTCAGATAGAGGAAAGGGAAAATCGAGAGAGAAGGAAAGGAATAAGGCTTGAAGCTAGGTTTTTCAATCCCGAAGTACAGAAGGCAGAATGAGGAATGCAAAAGCAAGAATGCGGAAGATGAGAAATCAAAGCATAAAATGATATGGGTTTCTGCAACCTAATGTCCACTAATGGAATGTGGAAGGAAGAATGAGGAATGGCGTAGATGAGAAATAAATCTATAAAATAATGTGGGATTCTACAACCCAGTGTCTACCAACATAATGCGGAAGGTGGAGTGCGGAAGATGGAAAGAGGAAATCATGAAATGATATCAAGTAAAGTCACATATTCGATATTCGATTTCCTCAGCAGATCAACATTCACAGAGAGTCCAAAGAAGATCAATGGTGCATAATGATTGGTGTGGAACCCGTACTGTGGATGCAGAACTACAGAACCACGAGTGCGGAAACTCTAAGTTGTTGTAGAAAATGACAAGTGTGGAAGAAGCCAAATGGTGAAGATGCATTGTAAAAATTTAGGATTACTCAGCGATTGGACTTCTTGTTTGTCACAAGGCATTGAAAAGGTTGACGTATTATGGAAATGGATCATCAAGCATATGAACAGGTTCAAGGACATAATCTATAAAAGGATGTGTGTGATGAATGGATAAGTGTGCTCTCTGCAGACAGGGAAGTTGATGCATGGATCATTGGTAAAGTGAGAATTGCTAAATGACAGAGGACTCTGAATATCCAAAACGAAGATAATGAGGGGAACCAAAGTGCATAAATCCAGTAGAATATTAGAACATAGTTGGTATGCAATGTTATATCTCTGTTTCTACAATTTGTACTGAACATGTTTAAATCTGAGAAACAAGGGTGGAAGGGTGGTGCAAGGAAAAACATTTTCTCTTCTCTGTACACGTTGAATCTTGTACAAGTGGAAGTTGGTTCTTATACTCAGTTGTAGATGGAGAATGTGATTCTAGTTGATGTTAGAACTAGCTTAGATCTAAATCCTAGGCTCTATCAAGTGCCGAGAAGAAACGATTTCTCAAGGTGTGAACATATTCTCAGGTATTTCACTCATGAAGGTTTACTCATGAGCAAGACAAAATTGTCCAAATGGGAACCATCAAGACCAAGGATCAAGCACTAGAAGTGGGAGTTTTGAACTCCTCAAGGGGAAATCCCAATTCCAAAAATTTGAAGCTTCCAAACAAGAAGAAAAACCTAGAAAAAACCAAAGCTTATGATGCATGTTCGAATCCTTCCAAGGATAAGGACAAGAAGGCAAAATATAAGGCCAAATGCACCTATTTCCACAAGGGATGGAATCCAGAGAGCTCATGCATGAAAAATACCATTGACACCATCGTGCAGCTGCTGGAGAAGAACAACATTATAGTCCCTGAGAGTGCAAGGAAGAAGGATGGCAACTCCAGTTCAAATGAGAGCAAGGAGAAATGCCATGCTTTGGTAGCAAGTAACTATAACTCTTCATATTTTTTCATTGATTTAGATGCTTCAAGGAACATGGTGGCCAAGAGAGAGCTCTTCTCCTCCATGAGTTTGAATGCTAGCCCAGTAGTTTGAATGGGGGATGATTCAGAACTCTAAACCAAGGGGATTGGGATGATTGATTTAGAGCATGGCTAATTTAGTTATGTATTGTATGTACCAGACCTTGCAGCAAATTTGTTGTTAGTTTATCAGATGACCCATACAGGAGAGCCAAAGAGAGTGACCTTCACTCCAGACATGGTAGATATTACAGAGATCTCAATAGACCAAGTCCTTGCAATTGGGTATGTAGATCATCATGAGAGGATGTACAAGTTTTCTAACTTCCTCCCCACTTCCAATGACCAAGCACTTCTCTCACATGGCAATGAGGTTTCAGAGTTATGGCATCAGAGGTTTTGTGACATGAACTACAAGTACCTCCAGCACTACACACAGATGAGATGGTGGAAGGTATTCCACAAATCAGATAATGAAATGGAGCATGCATTGGGTGTGTAGTTGGGAAGCGTCCTGAGCAAAGCTATGAGAAGGGGAAGGCAAGGAGAGAAACAAAACCACTTGGGTTGGTGCATTCAAAATTTATTGGTCCATTTACCACTTCATCATATGGTGGATCAAGGTATGTGCTTACATTCATATATGATTACTCTCGATTTTGTTGGGTGTACACTGTACTTCCTTAAATTGAAGTCTAAGGTGTTTGATCACTTGAAGGTTTGGAAGGCATTGGTAGAAAATCAGAGTGGGAATAATATTAAGGTCCTTAGGACTGATAATGGGGACGAGTATGTGAGCAAGAACCTAAAACAACTTTGTGATGAGAGTGGCATCCAAATGCAACACTCAAGTCCCTACACACCGCAACAAAATGGTGTGGCTGAGACGAAGAATAGGTTAGTCAAGGAGATGGCCACTTGGATGATAGAAGAAAGGGATCTAAGTCCCAAGCTATGGGATAAAGCCATTAGTTGTGATTCTCACATAAAAAATAGATCCTTTCACAAATCAGTAAAAGGAATGACACCTTACAAGGCATGGTTTGGTCAAAATCCAAATGTCTAAAATTTCATAATTTTCAGGACTAAAGCATGGGCTAGAATCCCCTCTGAACAAAGGAAAGCCTTGAAACAACAAATAAAGGAGTGAATTATGGTTGGGTACAGTGAATGAAACAAATTTTATAATCTCCTTGACACCTCCACTTACAATACATTTGTTGAGAGAAATGTGAAATTTGAAGAAAAGCAAATTCCCACCGGGGGAGTGCTCCTCTCCTCAACCATTCGAAGATGTAAGTGATGATAAATGCTCTATTTTTTATGATATGTTTGATATAAATGTTTCTGAACATGATATTTCTATATATGACTCACCATATAGGCCCAAGTGTGCTGAAAAAATTGTACAAGAAGCAAGGAAATTGGCAGGAAATCCCCATGAGCATAGGAAGACTAGATCAAAAACTAGTAGAGTTTCCTTTGCAAGTGATAGTTCTCTTGTTGAGAAATTTTATATGCTGATTGGTTATGATCCTAAGACATATCAAAAATATTGTAATGAACCTATATGGAAATCAGCAATGGAAGATGAATTTTCTGTCCCTCTAAGAGAGCAATACATGGGAATTGGTTCCCCTTCCTCACAAGAGGAAGCTTGTTCAATGCAAATGCGTTTTTCCGAAATTTTTTTTTGCTGATGGTTCTGATATGGAATATAAGGAAATATTAGTTTCTAAGGGATATTATCATGTCCATGGTGTTGATTACATAGATACCTTTGCACTGGTTTCAAATATGAACTCAATTAGACTAGTTATAGCGCTGGAAGCTAGTAAAGGTTGGGAAGTTAAACACATGGATGTTAAGAGTGCTTTCTTACATGGTGAGATAAAGTAAGAGATATATATGCAGCATCATAAAGGTTTCCAAGAGGATCCTTCATTGGTATGCAGTTTGAATACATCATTGTATGAACTCAAGCAAGCCCCCAGGGATTCGTATGCAAAAACGGATGTTTTTTTGCTCTCTATTGGTTTCACTAGATGAAAATCAGACCCTAATGTGTATTTACAAAAACATGATGTTATTTTGTAGGAAATTTTTATTTATTTTTATGATCTCCTCATTACAGGTAGCTGCACCAATTCAATTGGCCAATCAAATCATCTTTGCATAGTGAATTTGCCATGATAGACCTAGGATTACTAAGGCAATTTTTGGGCTTGGAAATTGAGAAAAATGAAAGGGACATATAGATAAGTCAAAAATAGTATGATTCAAATCTTCTAAATAATTTTAACATGTCTGAGTGTAATGCAGCCAAGTATCCCTTTCTTTCTGGTATTATAATGCATGAATTTGGCAATTCTCCATTGGTGGATATTACACTCTACATGAAACTAGTGGGCAGCTTGCTCTATGTCACTCACACAACACTTGATTTGTATTATGATGTAAGTTCTATAGCAAGACATATGCACCAGACACATTAGCTCCATTAGAGAGCAACAAAAATAATTCTTCAGTATGTCTAGGGAACCAAGAAATTCGGGGTGCACTACACAGCTAGTTCCTCACTTCAACTAGCTGGATTTTCTGATTCAGATTGGGATGGAGATCCCACTGGCAGGAAGTCAAATTCAGGTTTTTTATTTGTGTTTTCTGAAGGTCCCATTTTCTGGTCAAGTAAGAAACAACACACCATTTCACTTTCATTTGCGGAGGCCGAGTATAGGGTAGCAGTCAATGATCCTACACAGTGTGTTTAGCTGCAGGGAATTCTCCAGGAATTTGGTATCACAATTGTATCTCCAACCAACATTTGGGTGGACAATAAAAGTTCCATCAAAATATATACTGATCCAGTACATAGAAAAAATCCAAAAAAATATTGAGATACACGTGCATTAAATTTGGGGCTTAGTGCATGACAAGGTGATCTCACTGTAGTATTGCCCATCCACTAAGAAAACTGCTGATATTTTTACCAAGGATTTCACAAAGAACACCTTCACCTACCTGAGATATTTGCTTGGTGTGAGTGAAGGATGGCAATTTGTTTTTATTTATTTCAGGTCCATCCCCATGTCCATGTTTTAGGGAAGGTTTTGTTCCATGAGGTTTTCCTTCTTTTCCTCGGTCCATATGGACAAATAAATTGTATTCTCTGAGTTATGTATTTGAGGTGACTTGAGCCATTGTTGCCAAGGACTCCATAATTTTGTGAGCTGTACTTAGTTGTTGGATTAAGGGAGGGTGTTAAAATAGTAATCCAACTCATTAATCCCTAATTACACTACTTAGTCAATTTTATTTCTTTTTAAGCTTTAATACACTATGTGGTGGACTAGGGGGGCTTAGTTGGACAAATGCCTAGTCAAATTGGGGATTTCACACCCACATGAGAATTATCTCTCAGTAAACCAGCCACATGTGCACCCTTATCATTTCTGGTGCACCCCCATTCATTGAATGTGGATATCTCGGTTGACTTGGAGCGCTAGAGTGGGATTTTGGCCAATTTTGGCTTGATTTGGTGCATTAAATGTTTCATTGAGACTCTAAACCACCTATATTTTCACACTCACATTGTTGAAGGTGTAATCATTGACCCACATCACTTCAGACACATCCAGTAAGCAATTCATGGATTTTTGGGCACGATTGGCCCACCTAGGGGGGTTTGATGCCATTTTGGCAATTTTGACTTATATGCTTACAATTGGCTTTAAAAGCCTCAATAAACTCCTATGTTGTATTATATACCTGATAATAACATGTTTCATGGTTGGAAATATAAAAATTATCTTGTTTATGTTTATATTGTGTGTGTAATTTGCTTCTCAATTGATGGTTTTTGCTATTTTTTGCACCAAATTTGATTTATGAGCTTCAATAACACTCCTAGATTCTCTCGTGGTTCTAATTTATCACAAGAGAAATATACAAAGTTCATGCATCCAACTCATTCAAAGTTACTGGTTTTTTTTAATATGCCAAATAGTTTACAGAGGGAAGAAATACTTATCTTCTTGTTAATTTCATGTTATATTTATGTTGTATGAAGGATGAGAATGAGAATCTATATTTTAAACAAAAAAGAATAATGCAGAAATGTATAATGTGTTTATTCATAGACAACTACAAAAATTATTCTACTCCAAATATTATAATCTAAGCACACTGCTTTGTTCCAATGTATATTATTTCCAAATTCTGCAGTCAACAATTATAAAGATACGACACCCTTCAATGGAGATGAGAATGCCATGGTCATATTGCAACATGAAATTACCAAGATGCAATGAATGAGATCAAATCTAAACGTCTAAAATAGATGAAGCACAAATATAAAATAATAAAAATATGTGTGGAATCAATATTATATTTTTCCTTATATCAGTGCAGGTAGCCATTGTTGGTGGAGAAACCATGGCACAATCCACAGATTCAAAATTCTGGGAAGATATGGTTGATAATGTTGCAGCTATGTCAGAAACATGGATGGTGGGATGTCCCATATCCATAGCGCTTTCATGGCATATGTATATCATGATTTTCAAGCAAACTGCATTAATGACCAATAAAATATATTTATTACTTTTTATTTTTTAGATAAAATGTCCCTCATACTTGACAAACCTTACAACATCTTCATCCTAATCGACAATATTATTTATAACTAAAATTTACAAGAAGAAAGTTACATGAGTAAGGTTACATAAAGTTACATAAATCATAAGTAAATAGAAGTAAATATTTATAGCCGACATTTACATGAGGAACGTTACATAACATTACAACATCTCCCTCATAATCAGACATCATAAGTAAATAGAAGTAAATATTTATAGCCGCCATTTACACGAGGACGTTACATAATGTTACAACATCTCCCTCGTAATATTTATAGATGAAATTTACATGAGGAACATTACATGCATCAGGAACATTACATTATAAGATCTTCGCCATACTAGGTTGTAGAGTGCCTCTCGATGCAAAAATATGTGAGTTGGTGCTCTCCATAAGGACTGTGTAAAATGAAGTTTGCTGCCTCATTTTAGCAGGTGCTCAAATAAAGTGAATATTTGTTTGTTTCTATCATATGTGTGTGATTGATGATCATCATCTCTACGGTTATACTTGTTGCATTATCATAACTAAATCTGTAATATGTAATCATGGTTTAAATATTGAAAATTGGTTTAATCTTTAGAAATAATTGATTCACTCCCCCTCTCAGTTATTTGAGTAATTTGAACAATTGGTATCAGATCCATGTCCCTTTTGTCTAAAGGTATATATGAAAGCTTAAACATTACTAGTTATAAAGGGACTTTATCAAAAAAGGTTCCTCTGTTTGATGGAATCAATTTTTCCTTTTGGAAGGTTAGAATGAGAACCTATATAATGAGATTGGGAGCTGATGTGTGGTATGTAGTAGAGACTAGATATGTAAATCCAATTGTGCTATCCTCTAGAGATGACAAGATGGAATTTAGTTTCAATGCCAAGGAAATGGATTCTGATTAGTCTTGCAGAGGCCGAATTTGTTAAAGTAATGCAGCTTGAATCTGCGAAAGAAATGTGGGATAAGCTTGTAAATAGTTATGAAGGAAATGGAAAGGTAAATGATGGAAAGATTCAGACATATAGACTAACATTTGAACAACTGAAGATGAATGAGTATGAGAAATCACTAAGTATTTCCTAAGAATAGACGAAATAGTAAATGCCATGAAGTGTCTTGGTGAAAAGTTTGATGAAGCCTTCTTAGTTTAGAAAATTCTAAGATCTCTACCTAAAAGAAGCAATCCTAAAGTCTTAGCAATAGAATAATTGAGTGATCTCAAAACTCTGCCTGTGGACCAACTCCTAGGAATTTTGACAACCTATGAAATGAGGATTTGTAAAGACAAATCCACCACTAGAGAGGCTTATTTTAAAGAAAATAAGGACACTTATTCTAAAATGGATGTAGCTGAGGAAAAATTTCTAAGGAGGATGAAGAAAGGTTCAGGTAAATACAAAGGTAAAATTCCCTTTAAATGTTTTAAATGTGGTAAAATAGGTCATTTTGAATCTAAATGTCCCCTCAAGCACAAGAAGCAGGACTCTGACGATGAAAAAATTTATTCATTCAAAAAATACAATAAAGAGGCTAAACACAAAAAGAATATCCTGTGTGTAAATGATGTTGACTCTACAGAAGAAATAAACAGTGATTCACCTAGTGAAGATGAAGTGAACAACTTTATGCTTATGGACATAGATGATATTGGAAATGAATATATAGAAATTGACCTGAATGAGGAAGAATCCATGGTGGATATCGAAGGTGAACTAATCATTTCTATGGAGGAAATTGACATGCTTAGATTAAATAAAAGAAAACAAAAATAGTTACTGGTGTAGTATGAAAAGAATGTCAAAAAGCCAAGTGAATACATTACCATGTTAAAATTAGAATTAGAAGAAGCAAAGAAGATAGAAGAGATTCTCATACAACAATTAATGGAAGGGAAAAATAGATGTAAATATTTGGAAGCAGAAGTAGTGGCAACTAGGAAAGAGTTGAAGAAATTTCAAGCTTTGTACCACCATAATTTTTCCAGTATCAAAGATTTAGAGGAATTGAACAACATTCTCAGAAATAAAAGTTCCACATCAGTAAAAATAGGTCTTAGCTACGAAGAAGCTTCATGTAGCAAGTAGTAAGAATGTGAACCTACTCTGCAAACAAAAGGAAATGAGGAAAGTACAAGATTCATAAACTCATATCAGAATTATAAACCAAGGAATGTTCAGAAACATAGTAAAAAAAAGGAAAGACCTCCAAGACTAAGGTACCCATTTTTTTTCTATGGTTCCTATTACTGTTGCTCTAATTTTTGTCACAAGGCTGCAAATTGTCCCTTTAATTTTAGAAACATGCAATCAAGGAACAATCAAGTGCTACAAAATAGAATAAGACAACCAGCAAGTAAACAAGAGTTTCATATAACTCAGAGAATAACTCATGATCCAAATAAAAATCCTTTTTACCTACTATAAAATGATCCAGTGTGTTATGTTTGTCAAAACTTTGGACCAAGGCTTGAAATTGCCATCTGAAGGATTAAAAAAAAAACCCAAGATTCAATTACTCTATTGGAAATAATAAAGTTTGGAAGAAGATAACAAATGTGGGTTAGTCCTTTTTGTTCAGAAGCAAAAAGGCCCTTGGTATATTGACAGTGGATGTTCCAAACATGTGAGTGGCGATAAGAGTAAATTTTTGTCTTTAAGTGAAAATAAATCAGGAAATGTAACAGTTGGAAATGATGCTCCAGGGAATATCAAAGGAAAAAGAATGGTTAAGTTGAGTAATGGAAAAGGGATATCCCAAGATGTTATGTTTGTAGATGGGCTAAAATATAACCTTCTTAGTGTCATTCAGATTTGTGACAAATGATGTGAAGTTGTTTTCACTTCTAAAGATTGCAAGATAAATTATGTACCCTCAGGAAAGTTGGTTGCAAAAGGTATAAGAACTCAAAACAATGTTTATGTTTTTAAAGAAGAAAAATAAGAATGTCATCTAATCAAGTATGATGAACATTGGCTTTGGCATAGGAGACTTAGACATTTAATCTTTGATCATATAATCAAACTTGTGAAAAATGGGGCAGTAAGAGATCTTCCGAAGATATCAAAGCCATATGACTCTGTTTGTAAACCTTGTCAAATGGGAAAATTGATTTGCACATAGTTTAAATCCAAGAACTTCACGTCAACAAACAAGCCACTTCAGTTAGTACATATGGATCTGTGTGGACCACTAAGAAAAGAAGGCACAAGATGAGAAATATATTTTATGTTGGTTATTGATGCGATATTACATCTCTATCCATATCTACTATATATCTCCTTTAAACATCAGAACAACCATCAATGAACTAATGTAGTTTATCCCATAGAATGTCTTTTAGGTCAGGAAAAAAACAATTGAATATATTTATTGTGTGCCCCCCTTTCTATTGTGAATTTGTGTTGTTCCCATAGGTATCGCCCTTTATTTATCCTAAACAATCCATTCCTCATCATGAACAAGTATCACTCTTATTAAGCTCATTTCCATAGTGTTCATGTTTGATGTAGTCATGGTTAATAAAATCGATTATGACCATGAGAGATTAAGAAAATTACAAATATTTTGGGATTAATTAAATACTAAATCATTATAATATGAAACCCTATGAAGGAAAACAATCCTCCTTTAAGTAGGGTTGAAGGATCAAAATTCCTCCTTCACATGGGCCTGACATATTTGGACTGAGTTTCAAGGTTATACTATTGACATTTCTAGCAAGTGTCCATATTTTATTGATATTGTCATGTCCAACAAGTTTCTTTAAAATCACCATAAAAGAAATAAATATAGATTTTCCCAACCAAATATATTATAATGTGATCCATGATATTTTCATTTTACTGAATTTTTTTAATAGGTTTTAGTATTAGGTAACACCAATGCAACAATAGACCATGCATGTGTTGAAATTACTTAAATAACTGAGAGGGGGGGTGAATCCATTATTTCGAAAGCTTAAACCATTTTTCAATAGTTAAACCATTATTACAGATTTAGTCACATTAGAGGAAATTTTAACTCAAAATGGGCCTCCTAAAATGAACTAATAAAATAATATTTAAAATAATAAAATAATATTTATTAATTTTGGAGGAAGAAAAGAAAAAAACTACTTTTTTGTTTGTATTTTTGACATATCTCCCTCTGTTTTTACTCAAATTTCGATCGGGAGAGCTCGTTGGATGCGGAATTAAATTCCACATCCAACGAGTACCCACTCGGAATACTTTTGATGGACCCCGCTACCCCAAAAACAAGAAATACCTGGAAAAATGAGATGATGATGTCATCATTTCATTTTTCCAGGTATTTCTTGTTTTTGGGGTAGTGGGGTCAATCAAAAGTATGCTGAGTGGGTACTCGTTGGATGCGGAATTAAATTCTGCATCCAACGAGCTCTCTCGATCGAAATTTGAGTAAAAACACAGGGAGATATGTCAAAAATACAAACAAAAAAAGTAGTTTTTTTTTTATGATACCTAACCCCAAATTTATATTAAAAAATTGTTTAAGACCTATACGGTATTTCAAATTTAAAGCGATTTCATTGGCTAACACATGATGACATGGAATTTGAATAAAAGTTAAAAGGCCCATTTTGAGTTGAAATTTCCTCTAATTAGTATGATGATGCAACAAGTATAACCGCAGAGATGATGGTCATCAATCACACACATATGATAGAAATAGACAAATATTCACTTTATTTGAGCACCTACTCAAATGAGGTTGCAACCTCTATTTTACACAGTCCTTGTGGAGAGCACCAAATCTCATATTTTTCTAGCATCAGCTAGAATCATATTCTCCATCTATAGCTGAGTGAAAGAACCAACTTCCACTTGTATAGGATTCAACATGTACATAGAAGAAAACATGTTTTTCCTTGCACCACCCTTCCACCCTTGTTTCTCAGATTTAAACATGTTCAGTACAAATTCTAGAAAGATAGATATAACATTGCATACCAACTTTGTTCTGATATTCTTCTAGATTTATGTACCTTGGTTCCCCTCATTATCTTCGTTCTAGATATTTAGAGTCCTCTTCCATTCTGCGAATCTAATTTCATAGATGATCCATGCATCAGCTTCTCTATATGTAGAGAGGGAAATTATCCATTCATCATGCATGTCCTTTTATACATTTCTTTCCTTGAACCTATTCGTATGCCTAACGGTCCATTTCCATAACAGATAAACCTGTTCGATGCCTTATGAGAGACAAGAAGTCCAATCATTGTGTAGTCATGAATTTCTGCAATGCATCTTTGCTAGTTGGCTTCTTCCGCACTTGTCATTTTCTACAACAAATCAGAGTTTCCACACTCCTAATTATGTATTTTTGGTTCTACAGTATAGCTTCCACACCAATCATTCCACACCATTGATATTCTTCGGGCTCTCTGTGATCGTTGGCCTGCTGAGGAAACTAGATATTGGATATGTGATTTTTCTTGAAATCATTTCATGATTTTTGCTTTCCTTCTTCCCCATTCCTCCTTCTGCATTATGCTAGAGGAAACTAGGTTGTGAAATCCCACATTATTTTATACATTGATTTATCATCTTCCCCATTTTTCCTTCTGCATTCCACTGGTAGACATCAGGTTGCGGAAAACCATATCATTTTATGCTTTGATTTCTTGTCTTCCACATTCCGCTTCTGCATTCCTCTTTCTTCCTTCCCCACTTCGGGATCGAACAACTCAACTTCGAGCCCTAGTCCTTTCCTGTTCTCTTACTTTCTGATTTCCTCTTTTCGACTTCAGAATTGAAAATATAACTTTTCTTATTCTTAAACTTTTGGACTTTCTCCTTCCACTTTCGTATTTCGGCTTTCCGCCTTCCGCATTCTGTAGGTGGACTTTGGATCATGAAAACTCATATTATTTTAGACATTGATTTCTGGTCTTCCACTTTCTTCCTTCCACTTTCCTCTTTTTGATTTCCATTTTTTTCATTCTGCAGGAGGACTCTGAGTCACAGAAATTCATTTATTAGACTTTGATTTATTTTCTTTCACTTTTCTCCTTCTGCTTTACTCCTTCTGCACCGTCGATTCCTTGTGCAATTTTTCGACCGTTGATATTAGATCTGGTGCAGGATGTAGGTCCCAGGTTTTCAATATTTTGTTAAACAACTTCAATAATCTCTGCTTTCCAACTTACGCTTTCAAAACTCCTTCAGTGCTGTCGATTCCTTGTGCATCCTTTCCCAAGCATCGATCTTATATCTGATGCGGGATGCAAATACTAGGTTTTCAATATTCTATTTGAACAACTTCCAAGCTTTCCACTTTCTAACTTTCACTTGTATAACTCCTTCTGCGTTGTCGATTTCTTGTGCAGGCTCAATCCCGACCATCGGATATGTCCATCACAATAATTTCATATTTGCTTCAGATCGTTGATATTCTTGTGTGGATTCATTCCTATCTGTCGGATTTGTTCATCAGATCTTCTTTCAAACTTTGTGAATTTTCTGTCGACCATTGATTTATTTTGCGGATTCATTCTTGTTAGTCAGATATATTCATCAAATCTTCTTTCAAAATTTGGTAATTTTCTCTCAGTCGTTGATTTCTTTTATGGTTTCATTCTTGACCTTCGGATCTCTGCACATGCCATGGATTCTTCTTAGTCCTCTTCTCATTTGGATCATGCTTGGAAATATGTTGTGCCATCAGCCATGGATTCTTCCGTGTCCTATATTCATCTATATCATACTTGGAACTATGTTTCCATCAATGAAAACCATATCTGTTTTCCATTTGACCACAAAACCTCTAACGGTCTCCCCTTGACTGCAAAACCTACAACAATCTCCCCCTTTGGCATTGATGGCGATCTTCATATTTTGGATTCATGATGTGCTAGTGATCATCAATATGTTATCATCTGTAACAAACAACTTCTTCCCCTTTGACATCTATGTCAAAAATACTCTCTAGCACAACTCCCCTTATCAAAGTAAACAAGTTATTTGGAATAGGGTATGATACCTATCTGTTGGTGTAGGTACTCAAACGGTGTTTTGGAAAGGGTTTAGTGAATATATCAGTATTCTGTTTTGTAGAAGGAATAAAATTCAATTGAGATACTTTGTTTGTAATCTTCTCTCTTAAGAAGTGATACTTAATAGGTATATGCTTAGTATTGGAATGAAGGACTAGATTTTTGGACATACTAATGTCGTTGGTATTATCACAATGGAGAGGAATGGGGTCAACATATTTTACTTCCATATTTTCCAGTGTCTGAATCATCTAGATAATTTTTGTATAGTAGGTGGAAACAACTATGTATTGAGATTTTGTAGTGGATAAAGATACCAATCCTTTTCTTTTTACTCAACCATGCAACTAAGGAATCACCTAAGAAGAGTGCAACTCCACTTGTGATCTTTCTTTAATCCAAACAGTTTTCCCAATCAACATCTGAATATGTAGCTAACTAAATATTTTGATTCCTAGGATACCACAGACCATAATTCATTGTTCCCTTCAAATATTTGAATATCCTCTTCAGAGCCACCAAATGACTTTTCTTAGGAGCGTACTGAAATCTTCCTACCATTCCAACAACTTGCATTATATCAGGATGAGATACTGTGATGTATATGAGATTTCCTATCATTGACTGATATGTTCTCTGATCAACATCAAGTGAGGGATCATTCTTTCTAAGTTTATAGTGAACAATCATAGGTTTACTAACAAGTGATGAATCTTCCATCTAAAATTTCTTCAATATCTCCTTCAAATACTTCTCTTGGGAGAGAAATAATCCTTCATGACTCTGGATAATGTGAAGACCAATAAAGAATGACAGTTCTCTTATCATTGACATCTCAAACTAAGATTGCACGACATTAGAAAACCACTGCACATAAGAATCATCGGTGCATCCAAATACAATGTCATCCACATACACTAAAATTACTGATAGATTATCACCTTTAGATTTGATATACAAGTTACTATCAACAATAGGTTTCTTGAATCCTTTTTCTTGTAAATATTTATCGAGTCTATGATACCAAGATATTGGTGCTTGTTTCAATCCATATAGGTCCTTCTTCAGTTTGCATACATTTTAAAGATTGTCTGTTAGTTGGAACCTGTGGAAATTAATGCCAGCAATAGATTAATTTTACTCACAACAATTAACAATTGATCATGCAAAATTGCTCACAAAAGAGACTGAAAATGGAGCTGTAACACTAAACTGTATTATGTAAGTGTACAATAGCCAACCCTGTAATAACATAGGCTGCTGAATAAATAGAATACATCAGGAAATTGAATGCATGAGGAAGCATCCAAATCTAGCATAAAGCAGGATTACCAAAAATAAGCAAATCCCCCATAGGTGTAAAAAGCTGATCCCAAATCTGTCATGGAGCTCACAAATTGGAAAGGGAAAATGGGAAAGCTAAAGAGTGATGAAATGGCAGCTCATACATGCTTTTTCATGGAGAAAAGAGTGGAGGATGAAGAGGACAAAAAACTAGTTCACCTCACCTAGTCTTGCTTTCCTATGTGCCTTAAAACACTGAAAAAGCAGGCAATAAAGCAGAAAAAGCAAATACGCACCTAGGAGGCCAGGAATAAAGTAGATTTGATTCCTAAGGATTTCCCAAGTGCTACATGAGTCAAATATGGCAAGTTTGACCTCTATGGATAGACAAATAGAAACTTGCACAAGGTGGGACACATGAACTAGGCAAATAAGACAAAAATAAATGAATTAATGTCTAAGTGGGTAAACTATGGGTTGATTATTATAACACCCCCCCTTAATCCTGACTTTATGAGTAATATATCAAAAATATAGGGCCTATAAACAAGTATTAGTCACCCTTTACATACTGCATGTCCAAATAAACAAGGAAAGAGGCAAAACCAACTTGGGAAAATCCTCCCTTAAACATGGACTGTAAACAAAATTGTAGAATCTTGTCTTCACTCATGCTTTCACAGCATGATCAGCAATCCCCAACAGTGATTTGAGATTGTTGAAGGTCTTCTCACAAAATGCTTTGGTGAATATATCAGCTACTTGTTCTGAAGATGAACATAAGAGTAGGTGAATGGTGCCATCATGCACAAGTTCTCTGATGTAGTGCATATGGATCTCAATGTGTCTGGTTCTGTGCTTCTGAACTGGATCCTTGCAGATTCGAATGGTACTCTAGTTATCACAGTAGATGGTAGTTGAGTACTTAGGTTCGAAACCACACTCTCCAAGTAAACCCTGCAACCATAAACATTGATTTGCTGCATTAACAACTCCTCTGTACTCTGCTTCTGAGATGAGAGTGCAATGGCACTCTGTTTCTTGCTTGACCAGCTGATTGGCCCTTCTACAAGCATGAACACATATCCTGAAGTGGAATTTCTGTCTGTGCTATCACCTCCCCCATCACTGTCAGTAAATCCAATCAACTCAAGATCAGATTTTGCCTTATAGAAGATCCCATGTGTCCTTGTTCCCTGAACAAAGTTTAGGATCCTTTTGGCTGCTTTCCAATGGATCTCTTGAGGCTGATCCATGAATCTAGAAGCCACACTTACTGCATAACAAAGATCAGGTCAAGTATGTGTCAAATACAACAAACAACCAATCAATTGCCTATACAGTGTATTGTTTACCATCAGTGAAGAATCAGCTTCTTCCAGCTTTACTCCTGAAAGGAAAGGAGTTTTGCTTGCTTTGCAATCCTTCATTTTGAATTTGTTCAGAAAGTACAAGGCATATTTGGACTGGTGCACCTTGATTCCAGCTTTGGTTTGAGAGATCTCAAGCCCCAAAAATTGACTTAAGAGCCCCAAATCTGTCATGGAGGAGGCTTGGTTCATAGCTCCTTTTAAGGAAGCAATCTCATCCTGTGAGCTTCCTGTAGTGAGGAGATCATCAACATATAACACAATGATCATTAATGAACCATTAACTAACTTCAAATAGACATTTGGATCTTATTTGCACCGAACAAAATTCAGTGATAGCAAAAAGCTATCAATCTTGGCATACCAAGCCCTAGGGGCTTGCTTTAGCCCATACAATGACTTTCTCAACCTGCACACAAGAGAAGGGTTAGTAGAAAAAACTTGAGGCTGCTGCATATATATATCCTCAGTGAGATATCCATTCAGAAATGCACATTTTACATCCATGTGATGTACCTCCCATTGCCTTGAGGCTGCAATGGCTAGAGCTAGCCTGATGGAGTCCATTTTTGCCACTGGTGCAAAGGTCTCATTGTAATATATGCCATGAACCTGTGAGTATCCCTTGGCTACCAATATGGCCTTGTACTTCAGTGGTGAACCATCAGCAGCAAATTTGGTCTTATAGACCCACTTACACTGTACTAGTTTTCTCCCTGGGGGAAGATCCACTAGCTCC
Organism: Pseudotsuga menziesii; assembly: GCA_001517045.1. NCBI lineage: Eukaryota > Viridiplantae > Streptophyta > Pinopsida > Pinales > Pinaceae > Pseudotsuga > Pseudotsuga menziesii. The sequence goes on along the minus strand of LPNX010522995.1, from coordinate 70,489 downwards.
CATGTGTTGCTCTTCTGGAGTGAGCTAAACTCCTCCTTCATGGCTGTTTTCCATCTTGGATCTCCTTCTACTTCTTCATATGTTTGAGGATCAGAATCCACCATCAAATAGAATTTTTTAGCAAACATAGGATCCTTCATGCACAGACCACTCTCAAATTGAGATCTAGTCCTCCTTGGGTCATTGGGATCCCCAACTAGCTCACCTGCTGCATGTAGTGTCTTGGATGCCCATTTTGGCCTTTTGGGGATGTTAGGGTCTGCAATAAAATCATCTCCATCAGAAAAATCAGAATCAGCATGTTCAACAAACTCTTTACTTACTTCTTGAGGTTCAGGTGGTGAAGAGGCTTCACCAACTTCCACTTCTGCAATGGGTTCTTCTTCAAACTGAACATACGTTTCGATGAAGGATTTATTTGTGCTAAAATTTATCAACTTGTACCCTTTTGAATCTTTAGAGTATCCAACAAAAAGACACTCTTGGCTTTGGGGCTGCAAAGCCTTCCTCTTCTCTGTCGGGATTCTAGCCCATGCCTTTGAGCCAAAAATCCTGAAATGGGTCACATCTGGCTTGTGCCCACTCCATGCTTCGAAGGGAGTCATACCATCAAGCTGTTTGTGAGACACCCTATTCTAGATATAGGCTGTATAGTTGATAGCTTCGGCCCAGTACTTTGGTGGAAAAGGTTTGGCCTCCATCATGCATGTTGCCATCTCCTTCAGTGATCTGTTCTTCCTCTCAGCAACACCATTTTGCTGTGGTGTGTAAGGGATAGAATGCTGCATCTAAATACCTGCATCTGCACAATAGTTAATAAACTCAGAATTGACATAGTCACCACCATTGTTAGATATGAGGGCCTTGAGTTTCCTTCCAGATTGGTTTTCAACCAAAGCCTTAAAGACTTTGAATAGGCCAAAAACTTTAGACTTGTGTTTCAGGAAGTGAACCCAGCAATACCTGGAAAATTCATCAATGAAGGTTAATGCATATTTCGCCTGACTCATAGACATATGAGGGAATGGACCAGCAACATCACTGTGGATCAGCTCGAGGGGTGCAGAGGTTCTCTCATGACTAGCTCTCTCAAACTTATGCTCTGGGTGTTTTCCTAGGATACAACCTTGGCAGACTCCTTTGGAAAATTTTATCTTGGGCAACCCTATGGCCATTTATTTCTCTCTAAGATCAGACAGATACTTGTAATTTAGATGGCCAAATATTTCATGCCATAGCTTGCTGGCTTCATTAGCATGAATGAGAAGAGCACAGGGGTTTGAGTAAGGTAGGAAGTGTGAGAACATGTATACATTTTGAGCATGATTCGCAACTCCTTTTGCAATGACTCTACCAGTTGAAATCTCTTTGGATCTCAACTTCATCAGGGGAGAATATGACCTTCTTAGGAGACCCAGTGTGGGTCATCTGGTACACTGACAGGAGGTTGGAGGCGAGACTAGGGACATATAGCACATTGCTGAACTGACCATGATCAAGATCTATCCTTCCTTTGCCTTTACTTTCAGTGAGAGAGTCATCTCCCAATACAATAGATGGTCCTTTCGACATATCCAGTGAGGAGAAGGCCTCCTTAGTCGAAACCATGTGTCTTGAAGCTCCAGAATCTATGATAAAACTGGGTGAGCTTGATGTGCCAGCAACTAGAGCATGAACTCTCTCTCTGTCATCGAAACTTGATCCTCCTCTCTTCTTTGAGATTTCTGGAAGGGAGATGCCATTCTTCTCCAGGAGATTGGTGAGCATGTCTATCTTCTTTTTCATACAAGAGATTTCAGTGTGATTGCCGTTATTGTAGTATGCGCACTTGTTCATTTCACCTTTGTTCTTCTTCTTCTGGTTATTCTTCTTGGGACCTTGTTGATCCTCCGAAGACTGTTTCTTGTCTCTCTTTTGCTCAGGTGGATTTTTAGCTTTCTTTTTGCTTTTTGAATCCACCCTCGAATCTCCAGCAATCAAATCTTGATCTTTGGATGGTTTGATGGTGCTCATCATCACCAGCTTGTCCTGTTCTTGTGTGAGAGATTCCATGAAATCTACAAGGCTAGGCATCTTCCAGGTTCAAGATGTTAGTTTTGTGGCATAGAAGGTCGAAACAAACACTGAATAATCAAGGCCCAGCTTTGAGAGGATGGCCAGTATGAGTTGATCATCTTTCTTTTCAATACCACACTATTTCAGCTGCAAAACTAGTGCTTTGAACTTGGAGAAATATAGCTGCAGGGATTCAAAGCTTGTTGGACTCAGAGAAATCAGCTCATTCTCGATTTGATGTCCCCTCATCTCATCTGTCTTTCCAAAAATATCAGCAAGCTTCTCCCATACTTCATTCGGTGATGTCAATCCATCGAGATGGAAAAGGAGGTCTCTCGAAATACTCAGGCACATGAGGCCATAAGCCTCATCCCTCCTGTTGTGCCATTTTATCTTCTCTGTAGCTACATTGGGCTCTGCTTCTGTTTCCATAGTCACCCTGTAGAGGCCTTTCACTCTCAACAGTATCTCCATCTCTGCTTTCCATTCAAATAAATTGAAAGGAGTCAAGATAGTTTTCTGTGATTGATCCATAGCTCTAGAAAATCTGTCCCGGCTGTTAGTAGAAGGCTCCCAGTCTTGATGTCAAAACTGCAAAACAATTTTTGAAGGAGAGAAACAACCTACAATGGCTCTGATACCATGTGGAAATTCAGGCCAGCAATAGATTAATTTTACTCACAACAATTAACAATTGATCATGCAAAATTGCTCACAAAAGAGACTGAAAATGGAGTTGTAACACTAAACTGTATTATGTAAGTGTACAATATCCAACCCTGTAATAACATAGGATACTGAATAAATAGAATACATCAGGAAATCGAATGCATGAGGAAGCATCCAAATCTAGCATAAAGCAGGCTTACCAAAAATAAGCAAATCCCCCATAGGTGTAAAAAGCTGATCCCAAATATGTCATGGAGCTCATGAATTGGCAAGGGAAAGATAAAGAGTGATGAAATGGCAGCTCATACATGCTTTTTCATGGAGAAAAGAGTGGAGGATGAAGAGGACAAAAAACTAGTTCACCTCACCTAGTCTAGCTTTCCTATGTGCCTTAAAACACTGAAAAAGCAGGCAATAAAGCAGAAAAAGCAGATAGGAACCTAGGAGGCCAGGAATAAAACAGATTTGATTCCTAATGCTTTCCCAAGCGCTACATGAGTCAAAGATGGCAAGTTTGACCTCTATGGATAGGCAAATAGCAACTTGTACAAGGTGGGACACATGAACTAGGCAAATAAGACAAAAATAAATGAATTAATGTCTAAGTGGGTAAACTATGGGTTGATTATTCTAACAGAACCCTTCCGGTTACTCTATATAAACTTATTCTTCCAGATATCAAGTGAGAAGGGATGAATTAACATCCGTATGATATACTTTGAAGTTCTTATGAGTGGCATAGGAAAGAAACATTCTTATGGCTTCCAATCGTGATACTGGTGAAAAAGTTTCATCAAAGTCTTGTTCCTCAACTTGGGCATACCCTTTGTAGACTAATCAAGCTTTATTCCTCACAACGCATCCTTGTTCATTCATATTGGTTTTAAAAACCCACATGGATCCTATTTCATTTTTATCTGTAGATCTAGGAACCAAATCTCAAGTGTTATTTTTCTCAATCTGATCAATCTCTTCATTCGTGGATTTAACCCAATATTCATCATCACTAGCCTTTTCAAAATTCTTAGGTTCCATAATAGATAGGAAATCAATATGAGATTGTTCTGAATCTTTGATTAAATTTTTTCTTGCCTGCACTCCTTTATTCTTGTCCCCAATTATCTGACTTTCAGGATTATTCTTCTGAACTATTCTGGAAGGTGATTTTGTTTCTATCTGTTGCCTTGAATCTGTATAAGTGTTTGTATTTTCATCATTTGACTCATAATCTTCTTGTTCTGATTCTTGAACCCATTTTTCCTTAACTTCAACTGTATCTGGTTCCACACTGCTTATTTGAATGTCTTTCAAAAGGATTCCTTCATCGATATTGATGTCAATACAATCAACCAATTTTTGCATCCTCTTATTATAACAAGTAAACCCTTTACTTTTTGCAACATATCCTAAGAGGATACCTTCATTATCCCTGTCATCATATTTCCCAAGATGCTCATCATTTTTTTTTATATAACACTTACTTCCAAACACTTTAAAGTGTTTGATAGAAGCAAGTCTTCCAAACCATAGTTCTTAGGGAGTCTTATCATTGTTCAGCCTTAGGTGAGCTTTATTCAGAATAAGAACAATTGTGTGAAGTGCCTCTACCCAGTATGTCTCAGAAATATGCTTTTCATTCATCATTGATCTTTCCATCTATTGTACTGATCTATTTTGTCTCTCAACAACTCCATTCTACTATGGGGTCCCCATAATAGTTTATTCTCTCTTAATTCCACTTTTATCACAAAACTCCTTGAAGTCTCCTGAACATAACTCTGCTCCTCTATCATATCTTACTACCTTCAGTCTTTTTCCTATTTTATTCTTAGTCAAGGCCTTAAAAGTTTTGAACTTTTCAATTTCCTCAGATTTTTATTTCATAAAATAAACCCATGTAGTTATAGAATAATAATCAATAACCAACATAAAATATTTTCTACTCTTGTGCCTTCTTTTCTTAATGTTCCACACAGATCCATATGTACTAACTGAAGTGGTTTGTCTATTGACGTGAAGTTCTTGGATTTAAACTATTTGCAGATCAATTTTCCCATTTGACAATGTTTACAAACAGAGTCATATGGCTTTGATATCTTTGGAAGATCTCTTACTGCCCCATTGTTCACAAGTTTGATTATATGATCAAACCTTAAATATCCAAGTCTCCTATTCCAAAGCCAACTTTCATCATACTTTCTTAAATGACATTCTTTTTGTTCTTCTTTCAAAAAATAATTTTTTTGTTGAGTTCTTATACATTTTGCAACCAACTTTCCTGAGGATACATAATTTATCTTACAATCTTTAGAAGTGAAAACAACTTCCAATCCTATGTCACAAACCTGAATGAGACTAAGAAGGTTATGTTTTAGCCCATCTACAAACATCACATCTTGGGATCTCCCTTTTCGATTACTCAACTTGACCGTTCCTTTTCCTTTGATCTTCCCTGGAGCATCATTTCCAAATGTTACATTTCCTAATTTATTTTCACTTAGAGACAGAAATTTACTCTTATCGGCACTCATATGTTTGGAACATCAACTCTCAATATACGTGGGGCCTTTTTGCTTCTAAGCATAAAATACTAAGCCACATTTGTTATATTCTTTCTTCTTCCAAACGTTATTACTTCCAGTAGAGTAATTCAATCTTGGGTCTGTTTTGTAATCCTTCAAATGACAATTTCAAGCCTTATGTCCAAAGTTATGACAAACATAAAACTCTGGCTCAGTTTATAGTATATCAAAAGGATTATTATTTCTATCATGAGTTATTCTTTGAGTTGTATGTAGCTCTTGTTTGGTTGCTAACTGTCTTATTCTATGTTGTAGCACTTGATTGTTCCTTGATTGCATGTTTCTAAAATTAAATGGACAGTTTGCAGCTTTGTGACCAAAATTAGAGTAACAATAACAGTAACCATAGTGTTGGGTGTTATAATGTCTTAATTAATTCACCAAATATTCAATTATCGACCGAGGTTGGTAAACTTAGAGTTGACACAAAATATATGTGAAGGTAGAGGGGTTCCTAGGGTGTCGTGGAAATATTTTAACAAAGAAAAGATCGAAAGATATTTCAAAATGAAAAATCAAGTCAAACTCCTAAAAATTCAACTATTAAGGTCATTAAACTAGAATAGAGTACTATACTAGAGTGGTATCAACCTATACTACTCTACTCTATAAACAATTACTAAAAAGTAAAGATATAAACAATACTACTCTAAGAAAGTAAACTTCCTATTAATCAACTATTCCACTTCTTAATCTAAGAGTTAGAAAGCTTCATAAACAACTTCAGAAACTAACTATACAAGGAACTATAATACTGGAAATGAGATTACAACAACTGGATATACTTTATGAAATTCAGCAACTAAACTATACATGCAACTTACAAATGTAGATAACAGTTAAACTAAACTATCTAGTTCCACTCTCCTTGGGGGGTTCTGAGGATATGCATTCATTGTGATCAAAACTGGAGAACGAGTAGTGTCAAAATGGATTTCAAAAGAATTAAAGAAACTGAGTGGGATTAAATCTAATTTAACTTCTACAAATATGTGCAAACTAAGGAATGTCCAATTACTGGTGATGGTAAACATGGTGATTTACTCCGTAAGAAAAGGACTTTTAATTAATAAAGATGGTAAAAACAACTAATCTATTAAGAAACAAGATTCATTTTAAGGACTACTTTATAAATAAATAATTCTTGTATGAAATAAATGTAAGGGAAAATCTAACTTATAAACAAGTAAAAAATTAATGAAAGAAGCAAGTAGAAAACTTAATTAAGAAAGAAAGTAGAAAAATTTATAAGGAAGCTCGTCTAAACACAAAGATATACTCAAAGGTAAACTAGACTGGATATATACTTGTCAAACGTTATAACTTTAATAAGTAAAAACATTAGAAACCAAAGAAACATAACAGGTCATAATTCAAAGCATACTAAGATAAGAGGAGGTGAAATATAAGGATGGAACTTGATAAATACTTTGAATAGTCTAATCTAAGGTTCTAATGGAAAATATAACCATTATCGAATTACCAAAATAGAATGGAATTCATAATCCAAAGAAATAGAACCTTTAAACGGGCTTAAAACAAAATAGGAACATCAAAGGATGAACAAAGGACTGGATAAAAGACTAAACAGATGGTTTGAATTAAAGGCTTAACAGGCGGTTTGAATAACAGTCTGTATACATAAAATAGTAGAAAATAGCCTAAATGAGCTAATTATCACCTGATTTTGTGCATATGGAAACAAGATGCATAAAGGACAGTAAATAAACTTATTCAGTAATCAAACTAACAATGAAAAGAATTATGCTAATTCATGCTTATAAATAAACTATTGTCTATAAAGCAGACTAATATATAATCAAAGTAAATTCATAACAAAACAAGAGTTAACAGTACTGAGCCTACTGTAAATTGATTCTAGGACATAAAGCAATTCATATCTATGTGACTATCGATATAAAATTGACCAACAAACTGTAAAACGACTGGAAAGGAAACTAACTATGCGTGCAATCAGTTCTGTAATTCTGGAAATGAAACTATATTGACTACAAAGTAATACTCACAATAAAACACATGCTACATGAAATAATAAAACAAACGATTAAAGGAAACTAAATTACATAAGAAAACTAGAAATGAAACTATACTAACTACATGAAAGGAAATGACAAAAATACACACCAAAATGGAGACTGCTGGTTGTTGAGTGGCCCTCTCAGCAATTAGGGTTGTGAGTCAATCACTCAAAGAGATAGGGGCATATATGAACAGCAGAAATATAACTTATCTTTAAAATTCAGAACTGTATTACATAGTTTCTCTCCTAACGTCAACTAATTAACATGCTAGCTAACTATGCTCTCACTTGGAGGCAGGTATATATAGCATTCACAAGGATGACCAATTCGACCCTTTCAGTGGTCAACTGCTCCTAAAATATTCAACCATTATTACAACAAATGACCATATGCCAATGCATAATCATTCGCTTGGTCCTTCACGCGGCATTTCTACTCACGCGGGCTATGGCATACTGTTTCTTGCTGACATGGGGCATGAGTCATGGTGTCGAACGAAGAAGGTAGGATGGTGAGACTTATAGAGAGAGGATCATCTAGTCATTAGGAACATGGGAAATAGAGCAGCATAAAACTATTCTATACTTTAACGTTTGGGAATATGCCAACAATCAGTGCACGTTTTATCGGCAGGATGAACAATGATTTGGATGCAGTCTATGCATATCTAGCATGGATGCGTGTCCAATATCATCTCGTGCAAAGAATATAACATGCAAAACAATTTCATATATCAAACAAATTTCCAAATATCATCGAATTGATTGATAAAATAATGAAATAATAAGAATAACCATAATTTGTATAAATCCCAAATGTATTCGTACCTGAGGATGAATGATAAGCTATATGACAGGAATAGGTCAAAAAGGTGACAAAATAGATGTTCAAAGAGTAATTTATCATTCAAAAATAGTAACAAAACTGGGATCAACTTTCCCCCAAACCAAAGAGATATCAGGTCTCACTAAGCAAAAAAATATGAGTCAGGAAGAAGGTTGAGCCATGTTAGTAGTTGCCTTCGACTTAGTAGATGAAACATGCGATTTAAACTTCAATTTCTTGGCATGATATTTTAAAAAAACACGTCTCTCCTGTTGAGACTTATATGATGAATTATTATCCTTGTTGAGGTCTTCAACAACCTTAACTTGCAGATGCAAATCCTTATTCTCTTGGTGAATTTATGTGATTAACTTGATGTATTCTTCATTCTAACTCGCTGATTGTGCCAATTTTTGAGTTAATTAGCCTATTGTTGGCTGGTTAGGAGTGAATGGTTACGTAGGCTACTGGGTTCTAGAGGTAGACTTAATTCCCTGGATGGTATCTCGATGTCAAGAGAGGCAATTTTTCCTTCAAGACTCATGCCCTAGCTAGGTGTAGGGATAGTCTCATGAGCAGCATCTTTGAGCAATTTGGCTGAGACACTAGCTAATGTGAATAGTGAATAGAGGTGAGTTTGGGTTAGGTTTATCTGCCTCGACCATGCTATCTGGATGGTTGATCTGAATATCAGGCTAAACCATGGTCTAGATGATGGGCCGAACAATGGACTGGGCAAACTTTTCCTTCTGATCCCTGGTACAAATTCATGGAAAAGGTAAAAACTCAGCAGACACAAGATTAACAGGGGTAGAATGGGAAGATGGGATTTCCTTCGATGTATATTCATTGATGTGCATGATGTTGGAGCTTTTCTTATTTGCATATGGGGTTTGACTGGATTCACGATTATGAAGATGCCTAGGGAGTTTTCAAATATTGAGGTGAGGGTTTAGGACTTTGAACACAAAAATATTCCAAGTCTGATTACTCGCTTTGAGCTGATCCAATATCAGGAGCTCGATCAGACTATGGTGATACAAACTACCCCTAGGATTAATGGTATTCTTCCTAACTTTGCCTAACATTTTCTCCAAGTGTTTTAGGAAATAAAATGTAAAATTGAGAAACTACAGATTAACAAAATGCGCCAGCAAACGAAGATGGAAATATTTGAATACACCAAACTTACCCTCAGAGGTGATAAGGAAGATGATGAAAAATAGAGGGTTAAGGTATTCAGGATTAATCCATTCTTGATGGAATCCTTTGAGAGATACAACATGATGGTACTCTAGCTTGAGAGCAAAGTTGAGGGACACCCGAGGGAGAAACCAGTTTTTGTGTTAGCGAGTGCCTTCTCTTCTGATCTTAGTCGCAATGGCGATAGTCTCCTCCCTTGAAAATGAGATGGCCAACCCTGGCCAACTTACCATCAAAACACATCACAAAAAGCAATGAAATTTCTTCGTCATACCCCTGCAACACGTGAAGAAATGGGTTCCACCCATCCCAAAAGAAAATCTTCCTACATTCTTGAAACTTCGGCATCTGAAACAGACCCTGATAGTTTTCGGGCTCAAGATGGTTCAACATTGTTTAGACAGAGGCAAGGATGCAAGGTTTGTAGAGGGTATAGGAAGATGGTGACTAAAACAAATCTGCAAGGACAATGGTAAGTGAGGGCGACAGAATGGAAATAAAATCGCAAGAAGGTGATTTTAAAATGTGCTCCATACGAGCAATTGAACGATCACAACAAACACTTCGCATGTTTAGATGATCGTGCCGTCATGGAGAATATTGAACCATGTGCCATCAAAGGATGCATGTGTTGATGAGTTCTTAAGGTTTTGATCAGTTCAACCATGTTCAAAGCAAAACTTTGGACATGTTGAACATATTAATCAATACGATTTCATAAACCACATTCACAATCATATTGACTTGAATTAACAAGATGATAGATCTCTTGATGGTTTACGCATGGAATTAGATGAGAGGATAAGTGTAATGGTAGTATAATGATGTTTGAAAAGTTCCTAAGGTCGTATCACATCCATATGGGGCTTAAACAAGATCATATCATGTCAAAATCATACAAAATCATAGGTCAAAATTACTCTTAATAAAGTCATAATGCTCTTATAAGTATGTAGAAGTGACTTAATAATTATGGGTATAGCTCATCTAATTTAACATTTTCCCCCAAAACAGAATTAAAATAACACCATAACACACTTAACCATTAGTGCTATTATATCACAGTTTTTCTTCAGATCATCATTTGGCATTCCATTCGGACCAACATTCAACCCTTCATATGGTCTTGCATGTGATCCTTCATATGGATTTTCTGTAAAAAATATATGCTTTGCTGGATCGGGTTGCTACTAATCATGTAGTGAATTTTTCTAGGCTTCCATCCCACAAGAGGATCATATACAAAAACTCTATTGAATATTCAATTGTGTTATTCCTTATTCATCCAAGAGTAGGACTAGGTCCTGCTACTTGTATCATACTGAAAACACTTGTAATTCGTCAGAGATAAATGAACCTTTTATGAATAGTCAGAAAAATAAAGACAGTATAATATTCACAAAATAATATTCCCCCAAAACCAAAAATATTGTGTGTCCTCAAGCCATGTGAGAAAAACTAAGTAATTTCAAAATAGTTTAATACAGAGTTCTATCATGCTGTTATTATTTTTGCAAGAAAAAGAAAGACTAACTAATAAATGGAAATGATTCAGATATGTACATTCAATAGAAAAATAACAGTGCTTAGGAAAACCAAATGAATAATGATAGTATAACTCGAAAAATGCCATAGGAAAATCTAGTCATCCATGCCTCATTGTAAGGATTTCTTGTCATCTCAAGAATATTTTGAGTTTACCCTACGGAGTTTGGGAGATTTTATAGTTATGGGTCCCATTTCAAGGATAATCATATCCTAGGTATTGGTTGAATTAGAGGGC
>LPNX010522995.1:20288-58671 GCA_001517045.1 Pseudotsuga menziesii | reverse complement strand
TATATATATATATATATATATATATATATATATATTACCATTTTTTATGAACCATGTGTATAGTGGTGCATTAACTATATATCTTTTACCCAATATTTCCCCACTTCCAGTAGGCCTGTTTAGTACCCCGACAAGTTTATCTTGGTACCACGCAAGCATAGCCTCGCTGCCAGCAGGCTTGTTCAGTACCCCGACAAGTTTACTTGCATTTACCAAGCTCCGTTGTTTTAAGATGTTACTTAGCATTGACCCACTACCAGCAGGCCTGTTTAGTACCCCAGTGGGTTTACCTTGTATAATGATTTTAAATATATGGAATTTGATTGGTACTAGAGTGTGTTAATCCTACTACACACATAATTAAACGTTTTAGAAGAAACCTTATAAGTAACTTTTATAATGGCCAAGACCATAGGTCATGTCAAAAGAGAATAAATTAAAGCTGTCCCTTAAACTCTCAGTCTATCTCCTTCATAAAAGATCAATAATGTTCCCCACAAGCAGAAATTCCACTTACTCTTGAGTTACCACAAAAATTCTTGAGAGACAAGTTTTCATAATAAGTATAGGATGAACTAGTATTCCATAGGTGTAAGATGAGAATCTAAAGAACATGATGATTAGAGTAGGCCTTTCAAGAAACTGTTCCATTAAATCAGAAATGTACATGTATGAATCAAAATACCATATATAAAATCATAACGAATCATGGAGAAAATGATATACAGAGATTTTTTTTAATTTTCACTATAAGCTTTCAACTTTTGAAAGTACCCAAAAAGAGTTAAGATACATTATGAGTCTTTTAGTGCACTTCCCTTTTCATATAATACCTCATGAGATTCTTATAGAGATAAAGTATTTGTAATCACACTGCAAAATCACTTGTTAGATGATTCATATTTATTCATAACAAAAGCATCTATAAAATTCATAAAAATGAGAAAAAGGAAAAGAGTATTCCTATATTGATTGACAAAACTGAAAGAGGTGATCATGGGAACGAATCCTCTATTTAAATGCAGTTAATTTGTTATAAATTCCTCTTATTTATTTGGGAAAACACAAACATATTTACATATATACAAGTAATGACAACCCAGAATAGCTTTAAGGATTAGGAGGAGGAGGAATAATTTCCTCTTCAACCAGCTCCATCTCCTTCTGCCGCAAGACATTTTGTATGAAATATTGTTTAGATATTGGTTGGTGGTAAATTCTAAGTTTGTGTCCATTTACTACAAAGGAATTTTGTGAAGCATCAATTGTCTTAATTTCTACTGACCCATTATCGAAAGCTGTAACTATTTCATATGGGCCCATCCAACAAATAGTTAATTTTCCTTTAAAATTGTTGTACCTTGAGTCGAATAGTAATGCCCAATCCCCAGTATTAAATTTATTTTTCTTAATAAATTTATCATGCCATTTATTCCGTTGATTCTGTATTAACATTGTTCTTTCGAGTGCATCATGTCTAATTTCATCTAACTCATTAATCTATAAAACTCGTTGTTTTTGTGCCTCGTCCAAATCCATACCTAATTGTGTGGCCATGTGAAAGGTATTAACTTGGAACTCGATAGGTAAAAGGAATTAATTGCCATATACTATCTCATAAGGGGTATGACCAGTAGTGTTTCTTCATGTTATATTATAGGCCCACAGGGCCTATGGGAGTCTATCTGCCCAATCCTTATGATGATGCTGAATAATTTTAGTTAAGATAGCTTCCAATACCTTATTGGTTGATTCTACCTAGCCATTAGCTTGTGGATAGTAAGGTGAGTATTTGCAATGTCGTGTACTATATTTCATGGTAAGCTCTTTCAATAATTTAGAGGTGAATTGCAAGCCTTGGTCAGTGACGATTTCTCTTGGCACCCCAAATCAAGTGAATATTTCTTCATATATAAATTATACCATACATTTCTCTATAGCTCTAAACAAATATTTAGATTCTACCCATTTGGTAATGTATTTGGTGCAAACTAGGATATATTTCTTCTTACGGGACATGGGAGAAATTGGTCCTACAAAATCAAGAGCCCACTTCTCAAAAGGTTCAATCATGACCTAAGGCTATAAAGGCATATCGTCAGATGACGTAGGTCCACCCATTATTTGGCAACTATCACATCCTTTAACATATCTGGCAGCATCCTTAAAAATTCTTGGCCAGTAATAACCAGAATGTAATACTTTGTATGGCGTCTTGGGGACTAAATTACATAATCAAATTGGAAATGAAATGACAAAAATACACACATAAATGGAGACCACTGGTTGTTGAGGGGCCCTCTCATCAATAAGGGCTGCACTTCAATCACTCACAGAGACAGGAGCATAGATGAACAACAAAAATATAACTTATATTTAAAATTAAGAATAGTATTATAGAGTTTCTCTCCTAATGTCGAATGCTTAACATGGTAACTAACTATGGTCTCGCTTGGAGGCAAGTATATATAGTGTTTACAAGGATGAGAAGGTAGAACCTTTCAGTGGTCGATCGCTCCTAAAATAGTCAACCATTATTAAAAAAACGACCATATGCCAACGCATAATCATTCTCTTGCTCCTTTGCACGACGATTCTACTCAGGTGGGTTGCGGCATATTGTTTCTTTCTGACATGGGGAATGATTTGTGGTGTCAAACAGAGAAGGTAGGATGGTGATAATTCTAGAGTGAGGATCATCCATTCATCAATCACATGGGAAACATAGCAACTGAAAACCGTTCTATACTTTAACATTTGGGAATATGCCAACAAACACTACACGGTTTGATCAACAGGATGAATGGTGAGTTGGATGTGATTTGTGCATATCTAGCTTGGGTGTGTGTCCAATATCAGCTCATACAAAGACTATAACCTGCAAAACAATTTCATATATCAAACAAATTTCCAAATATCATTGAATTGATTAATAAAATCACAAAATAATAAGAATAAACCATAATTTGCATAAATCCCAAATGTATTCGTACTTGAGGCTGAATGATAAGATGTATGACAGGAATATGTCAAAAAGGTGACAAAATAGATATAAAAAGAGTAATTTATTATTCAAAAATATTAAAAAAAATGGGATCAACACAAATAAAAAAAATTGGTACCTTAGTCTTGGATGTCTTTTCTTTTCGCTGACTATGTTTCTAAACATTCCTTGGTTGATAATTATGATCTGAATTTCTAACTCTTGTACTTGTATCATTTCCTTTTGTTTGTAGAGTAGGTTCGCATTCTAAATGCTTGCTGCATGGACCTTCTTCGTAGCCAAGACATGTTTTTACCCATGTGGACCTTTCCTTTCTGAGAATGTTGTTCAATTCCTCTGAAGCCTTGATACTAGAAAAATTTTGGTGGTATAGAGCTTGAAATTTCTTCAACTCTTTCCTAGCTACCACTACTTCTACTTCCAAATATTCACATCTATTTTTCCCTTCTATTAATGGTTGTCTGAGAAGCTCTTCTATATTCTTTCCTTCTTCTAGTTCCAATTTTAACAGGGCAATGTCTTCACTTGAATTTTTGTCATTCTTTTCATACTACACCAGTAACTATTTTTGTTTTCTTTTGTTTAATTTGATCATGTCAATTTCCTCCAGAGAATTGATTAGTTCCCCTTCCATATCCACCATGGATTATTCCTCATTCAAGTCACTTTCTATATATGCATTTCCAATACCATGTATGGCCATAAGCATAAAGTTGTTCACTTCACCTTCACTAGATGAATCACTGTTTATTTCTTCTGTAGATTCAACCTCATTTACACACAAGATTTTATTTTTGTATTTAGCCTCTTTACTATATTTTTTGAATGAATAACTTTTATCATCATTAGAGTCCCGCTTCTTGTGCTTGAGGGGACATTTACATGCAAAATGACCTATTTTAGCACATTTAAAACATTTAAAGGGAATTTTATTTTTGTATTTACATGAACCTTTCTTCATCCTCCTTACAAATGTTTCCTCAGCTGCATCCATTTCAAAATCAGTGTCCTTATCTGCTTTAAAAGAAGCTTCTCTAGTGGCGGATTTGTCTTTACCAATCCTTATTTCATAGGTTGTCAGAATTCTTAGGAGTTGGTCCATAGGTAGAGTTTTGAGATCACTCAATTATTCTATTGCTAAGACTTTAGGATTGAATTTTTTAGGCATAGATCTTAGAATTTTCTAAACTAAGAAGGCTTCATCAAACTTTTCACCAAGACACTTGATGGCATTTACAGTTTCTTTTATTCTTAGGAAATACTTACTAATTGTCTCATCCTCATTCATCTTCAGTTGTTCAAATGTTATTCTATATGTCTGAAGCTTTCCATCCTTTACCTTTTCATTTCCTTCATAACTATTTACATGCTTATCCCACATTTCTTTCGCAGATTCAAGGTGCGTTACTTTAACAAATTTGTCCTTTGCAAGACCACTGAGAATAGCATTCATTTCCTTGGCATTAAAACTAAATTCCAACTTGTCATATCTAGAGGATAGCACAATTAGATTTACATATCTAGTCTCTACTACATGCCACACATTAGCTCCCAATCGCATTATATAGGTTCTCATTCTAACCTTCCAAAAGGAAAAATTGGTTCCATCAAACAAAGGAACCTTTTTTGATGAAGTCCCTTCATAACTAGTCATGTTTAAGCTTTCAGATCTACCTTTAGGCAAAAGGAACTTGCCTCTGATACCAATTGTTCAAAATTACTCAAATAACTGAGAGGGGGAGTGAATCAGTTATTTCTAAAGATTAAACCATTTTTCAATATTTAAACCATTATTTCAGATTATAGATTTAGTTATGACAATTCAAAAAATATAACTGTAGAGATGATGATCATCAATCACACACGTATGATAGAAATAGACAAATATTAACTTTATTTGAGCACCTACTCAAATGAGGCAAAAACCTCTGCTTTACATAGTCCTTGTGGAGAGCACCAACTCTCATATTTTTGCGTCGAGAGGCACTCTACAACCTAGTATGGGGAGATCTTGTAATGTAACTTTCCTCATGCACGTAACATTCCTCATGTAAATGTTGGCTAAAAATATTATGAGGGAGATGTTGTAACGTTATGTAACGTTCCTCATGTAAATGTCAGCTATAAATATTTACTTCTATTTACTTATGGTTTTCGATTATGAGGGAGATGTTGTAACGTTATGTAACTTTCCTCATGTAAATGTCGGCTATAATTATTTACTTCTATTTAGTTATGATTTCTATAACATTATGTAACCTTCCTGATGTAACTTTCCTCTTGTAAATGTCAGTTATAAATAATATTGTCAATTAGGATGGAGATGTTGTAAGGTTTGTCGAGTATGAGGGACATTTTATCTAAAAAGTAAAAAGTAATAAATATAGTTTATCGATCATTATTGTAGTTCGCTTGAAAATCATGAGGTACAAATGCCATGAAAGCATTATGTCTATGGGATATCCCACCATCCAGGTTTTTGACAGATCCGCATAATTATCAACCATTTCTTCCCAGACTTCCGAATATGCATATTTTACTGCAGTTTCTCCAACAACAATGGCTACCTGCATTGATATAAGGAAAAATATAATACTGATTCCACACATATTTTTATTATTTTATATTTGGACTTCATTTATTTTAGACATTCGGATTCGATATCATTTGTTGCATCTTCGTAATTTCATGTTGCAATACGACCATAGCATTCTCATCTCCATTGAAGGGTGTCGGATCTTTATAATTATAGACTGTATAATTTTGCAATAATATGCATTGGAACGAAGTAGTGTGCTCAGATTATAAGATTTGGAGTAGAATAATTTTTGTAGTCATGTATGAATAAACACATTATACATTTCTTCCTTATTCTTCTATTTTTAAAATATAGATTCTGATTCACATCCTTCACAAGACATAAATATAACATAAAATTAACTGGCAGATAAGTATTTCTTCCCTCTGTAAACTGTTTGGCATATCAAAAACATTCAGTCACTTTGAATGAGTTGTCTACATGAAAGTTGTATATTTCTCTTGTGACAAATTCAAACCATGGGAGAATCTAGGAATGTTAGTGAAGCTCACAAATCAAATTTGGTGCAAAAACTAGCAAAAACCATCAATTGAGAAGCAAATTACACACACAATGTGAATAGAAACAAGATAATTTTTAGATTTAAACCATAAAACATGTTATTATAAGTTAAATAATACAACATAGGAGTTTTTTGAGGCTTTGGAAGCCAATTGTGAGCATATAAGTCAAAATTGCCAAAATGGCATCAAACCCCCCTAGGTGGGCCAATCATGCCCGAAATCAGCCCAAACAGCTAGTAATTTCTGAATGGACGTGCCTAAAGTGACATGGGTTAATGATTACACCTTAGACAATGTGGGTGTGGAAATATGGGTGTTTTAGAGTCTGAATGTAGCATTTAATGCACCAAATCAAGCCAAAATTGGCCAAAATCCCAATCTAGCGCTCCAAGTCAACCTAGCTATCCACATTCAATGGATGGGAGTGAACCAGAAATGATGATTTTGCACATGTGGATGTTTGACTGAACTGGAATTCTCATGTGGGTGTGAAAGCCCTAATTTGACTAGGCATTTGTCCAACTAAGCCCCCCTAGTCCACCACATAGTGTATTAAAGCTTAAAAAGAAATAAAATTGACTAAGTAGTGTAATTAGGGAATAAAGAGTTGGATTACTGTTCTAACACCCTCCCTTAATCCAACAACTAAGTACAACTCACAAATTATGGAGGCCTTCGCAACAATGGCTCAGGTCACCTCAAATACATAATTCAAAAATTACAATTTATTTGTCCATATGAACCGAGGAAAAGAAGGAAAACCTCATGGGACAAAACCTTCCCTAAAAAATGGACATGGGGCTGGACCTGAAATAAATAACAACAAATTACCATCCTTCAATCACCCCAAGAAAATATATCAGGTAGGTGAAGGTCTTCTCTATGAAAGCCTTGGTAAAATTATCAGCAGTTTGCTCGGTGGATGAAAAATACTATAGTGAGATCACCCTGTCATGCACTAAGCCATGAATGTAATGCACGTGTATCTCAATATGTTTTGGCATTTGTCTCTATACTGGATCATTATATATTTTTATGGCACTTTGATTGTCCATCCAAATGTTGGTTGGAGAATCAATTGTGATACCAAATTCCTGGAGAATGTTTTGCAGCCAAAGACACTGTGTAGCAGCATTGACTGCTGCCCTGTACTCATCCTCTGCTAATGAAGTTGAAATGGTGTGTTGTTTCTTTCTTCACCAGAAAATAGGACCTTCAACAAACATAAATAAAAAACCTGAAGTTGACTTTCTGTCAGTGGGATCTCCATCCCAGTTTGAATCAGAAATCCAGCTAGTTGAAGTGAGGAACTAGCTATGTATTGCACCCCAAAATTCTTGGTTCCCTTGACATACTGAAGAATTATTTTTACTGCTCTCCAATGGAGCTCATGTGGCTGGTGCATATGTGTTTCTGCATCACCTATATCATAAGACAAATCAGGTCTTATGTGAGTGAGATAGAGAAATATCCCACTAGTTGCCTGTAGAGTGTAGATCCACTAATGGAGAATTGCCAAATTCATGCATTTTAATACCAGAAAGAAATAGAGACTTGGATTCCTTACACTCAGCCATGTTAAACTTATTTAGCAAGTATGAAGCATACTATTTTTGACTCAGATGGATGCCCTTTCATTTTTCTCAATTTCCAAGCCCAAAAATTGCCTTAGTAATCCTAGGTTTGTCATGGCAAATTTGCTATGCAAAGATGAGTTGATTTGGCCAATTGAATTGGTGCAGCTACCTATAATGAGGAGATAATCTGTAACACACTAGTTTTGACCCCGTTGCATTAAATGTACATGATGTATATATTGTAATGATTCGTGGTGTGGAGATAAAGGAAAAAGCCCCACCATCAATTTAGTTGTGTTATGTTTCGGTGAACGGAATCATTGCCGATGGTCTATCATGGTACATAGAATATATTGAGTCTTGTCATCATGTAAATATGAATCTTTAATTAAATGAACCCAACCAGCTATGCTCACTGCAACCATATTGAAAAGGGCATGATTTTCCCAAGGATAAGGTGGGGGATTGTTAAACCTTGAACCAATGGAAACATAAAGCCATGTGTCAACCACCCATCCAAAACTACTGATGTTAGTTGAGGGCAGTTATTGCTAGGAAGTGGTCGGTGGCAGGACTATCATTCCTTTCCCACATGCCCACTCCACCAGTAGACTTTATATCTTCACATAGGCAGGAAAACCACTACGGATTCCTTCCATTCTGGCTCATCCTCATGCACGGATTGGGATTCGCTATCATTTTTCCTCATGTAGGGAGACAACCGCCATACTCCATTGTCTTGCTCATTCTCACGCATAGGATTTTTCCTGGTTTTGACTCACGCAGCAAGCTGGGAGCCATGTTCTTTCATCCATAATTTCCCTGTGAAGGGCCATTCATGTTTTTCAGCTGTGTGTATGTTTTCCTTATCGATTGTGGCTTGTGTATATGTTTATCCCTTACCCAGCTGAGAAACTAGATTTTCTCTTCCATCTTCAGACTGTGTAAGTTTCCCCAATGGTTTCATCGTTGAGAATGGACTGTTGTTTCCCCACATTGTTGGCTATGTCTGCCTTTAAATTTTGGGGCTGTTGTAGATTGTTTGGAGTTGTTTTGGCCATGATAGGGCCAAGAACGACTCAGGAATTTTTTTCCTTGACCAAGTTGTGAATCGCTTGTGTGATTGCGTGTATGCAGTCGTTGGTCTTTGGATTGTGTTGGGAGTAGGGATGGGGGCTTGGTTTTCTTGATAAACCTACTGTGTTTGGAAAACCACAAAGACAGAGCTAGAAGGCTAGCTTTCTTCTCCACAACCCCTGAATGGCACTGGAAGGGAAGTCAGGGCCTGAGGGACTGTGTAGCACAGAAGGGAATGATTCCTTGTGTTGGGTGTGTGTGGGTGTCTTAGAAGTCAAGATAGTTCTGGTGTAGGTGTCCCTAGCTCTATAATGGGCTCACCAGCTTAGCATTTAGCCTTTCCCAGGTCCTTGATGGCTTGATAAACCTAACCATGTTGGCTTGGTTGTCTTCTTGATGGCCTGATAAACCCAACTGTGTTGGCTTGGCTGTGTTTTATGTATCCTTGGCTATGTGTAAGCTTGTTTGTTCTGTAGTCCTTGGGGAATCATGCCCAGCTTAGGGTTGGCAGCATTGCTAAGAGATTAAGGAGCACGCTGGACTATGGTTGGGTGGAACACTGCAGCGACGTAGCTAGTTGCGGGATGAGTTCTTTATAAGATAAGTAATCTTGTCTATTTTACTTTTACAATTATATTTATTGTTAATAAATTATGATGAACATGTTGAATGCTTGTATGAACATATGTTTGCTTCCACTGTATGATAAATAATCAAGTATGCATGTTCTATTTCAAAGCATTTTATTTCGGCTTTTTATGTACATACATGTTCGTGGGGTGGTTTCCCGACTGTTTGGTGTATAGTAGCATCCTCTTCGCCAGTCGGAGGGTCGAGGATGCTACATCATAAAAATAAAGAACAATCAAAATACCATCATGTTTTTGCAAATACACATTAGGGTCTGATTTGCATCTATTGAAACCAATAGAGAGAAAAAAATCATCCATTTTTTCATACCAAGCCCTGGGGGGTTGCTTGAGTCCATACATTGATTTCTTCAACCTATATACCAATGAAGGATCCTATTGGAAACCTTCAGTCTTCTGCATATAGATATCTTCCTGTATATCACCATGTAGTGAATCACTCTTAACGTCCATGTGGTGAACTTCCTAACCGTTACTAGCTGCAAGCGCTAGAACTAGTCTAATTGAGTCCATGTTTGCAACTGGTGCAAAGGTCTCTGTGTAATCAACACCATGGACCTGATAATATCCCTTAGAAACTAATATTTTATTATGTTTCAAATCAGAACCATCAGCAGCAAGTTTTTTCCGAAAAACCCATTTGCATTGAGAAAGCTTCCTCTTGGGAGGAAGGGGAACCAATTCCCATGTATTGTTCTCTTGGAGGCACTGAAATTCATCTTCCATTGGTGATTTACATATAGGGCATTACACATTTTCTGATATGTCTGAGGATGAGACCCAATCAGAATATAACAGTGCTCAGCAAGAGCACAATCACTTGCAAAGGAAGCTCCACTAGTTTGTGATCTACTCTTCCTAGGCTCAAGGGGATTTTGTGCCAATTACCCTGATACTTGTACAATTTTTTCATCCCACTTAGGCCTAGATGGTGTTTCATCTACAAAAACATCATGTTCAACAACATTTATATCAGACATATCAAAAAAAATAGAGCATGTATCATCACTTACATCTTTGAACGGTTGAGGAGAGGAGCACTCCCCCAGTGTTGTTGATGTATTTGTAACTTAGGAATGTATTCAATTGTATATATTATGTATTGTACCCCTATGTTCATTCTGGGAAGCATCTGTAATTTAATTGAGTCATGTAATGCCCTGATGTTTTGATCGAGAGATTCAATAATATAAACAAGTCATCTAAAGTCATATAGTGTAACCCTCCTTATTGATCAAGGGTTAAAGTCCCTGTAGTTGTGGGGCCCTAGGGTTATTAGACTCTCCTAGAGAAGTTGGCCCTAGTGAGTTATTGTCAAGTCAAGAATTAGTATAAATAGAGAGGAATCCTCTCTATTTAATACACATTCATACGCATTCACTCACACTCAGTTGTAGCGCATAACTGAGAGAGAAACAAAAAGCTGGGACAAGAGAGAGAGAGAGAGACTATTGATGTCGGGAGATCATCTTACTATCTTTGGGTTTTAGTTTTGGTGCTGATTCTATCTCTAAGGAATTTGTGGGGTTTTATCCTTTATGGTTCCCCCAAGGAAAATATTTGTGTTCATTGTCGCTTGTGAATGATTGATGTGCTTGTTATTCTCTCAGATAAGATCCTAAGATCATATAGCTTAAATGTTTAAAATCTAACATGGTACCAGAGCTAACCTGAGAAAAAGACACCGTGCAACTGCTGAAGCTAGGGATTCCTTTTTTTTGGGATCTCTCTCAACAAATTTTCAGAAAAAAGGAGGCTAGGATGACTCTCCTCTCTAGGGCGCATCTTTCTTTCGAAGCAAAATCTGATTCCAAGCATTTTCAGTTTTTGACCTGACACTAGTGCTGGAAATTATGGCTTTCCACAGAAGTGGAATTTTTGAGTGAGCCCATTCCTAGATTGATATCCTCCCCAAAATCGAAGTTTAGAGATCAATATCAAATTTTTTGGTTGGGTAAAACTCCGGGAAATTCAAACTCTAATCTACTCCTAAACCAGAAAACCAGCTCTACAGAAATTCAACTCCAGATCCAGTTCCGACATCTTAACCTGGTAAGATCTAAAAAATTTGCATTTACATTTGAGGTTCTCTATTAATATGTCTCATCATACCAAGCTTGATGAAAATATTGAGGGAGCTGATAACTTCCGAGCTTGGAAGTATAGGATCTCCCTGGTCCTGGAAGAAAATGAGTTGGACTCTTACATCAATGAAGAGGTTCCAGTTCCAAAGGGAGATGAGGCTAAGGCATTACACAAGAATAAATTGGTCATGGATAAGAGGATTATTGTTGATTCAATCAAGGATCACCTCATACCATAGGTTTCATCTCTAAAGACACCTAAAGAGATGTTTGATTCCTTGACCAGGTTATTTAAAGGGAAGAACATAAAACAAAAGATGACACTGAGAAACCAATTGAAGAATGTAAAGATCCATAATTTGGAGACCATCCAGTATTACTTTACAAGGGTCTCTCATATCAAGGAATAGCTCAAAGCAGTTGATGAAGTAGAGAATGCAGAAATTGCGATGACCACCTTGAATGGCCTCCCTAGGGTATGGGACTCTTTCATTCAAGGGATCTGTGCCAGAAAGAAGCTAGTCAAGTTTAGCAGAATGTTGGGAGGAATTCTCACAAGAAGAAGCTCAAATATCAGCTTGAGAAGAAAATATGGGAAGTGAATATCAAGCTCTCACAGTACAATCCAAGAAAATAAAAATAGACCATCACAAAGGTAAGCACTCTTGCCAAAAGAAAAACACTAGAAAGTCTAACAAATATTTGTCTAAGTACATTTTCTTTACATGTGATGAAAGAGGACACCTTGCAAGAGATTGTCCTAGAAACAAAGATAGATCTCACAAGAGGAAGGGAAATAAGAAAAGACATCATGCTCATGCTACAAAAGATGATGAGCCTTCCAAGAAGAGAATCAAACAAGAAAGTGTTGATTCTTCAAGTGATGAAGAATATGTTTTGATTTCTACTCTCACAAGAAACATCACACATGGAAGCAATGATTGGCTTATAGACAATGGGGTTTCCAAATGCATGATGAGATTCAAAGAATAATTTGTGAAACTATAAGAACATGAATCACCCCACAAGGTGAAACTTGGGGATGACTACCAATATCCAATAAAAGGTAGTGGCAAATCCTCCTACAAATTAGACTCTAGAAAGTCTATGAAAATGAGGGATGTCCTATTTGTACTGGGAATAAAGAAGAACCTTCTATCCATCTATGTATTAGATGCAAAAGGTATAAGAGTTTCATTTATATATGGCCAAGTCATCATGTGGCCAAAAGGAAAGACTATTGATGATGCAGTAGTAATTGGAGAACAAGAGGGAGGACTATACAGATTAAAGGGCCAACCAGAACAAGATTTGGTTCATGAATCGGTAGAACCAAATGAACTTTGGCATAGAAGGCTTGCACATGTACACTATAGGGCACTACCACTTGCAAGAAAAGTTGTTGAAGGTCTTACAGAAATACAAGCAAAACATGAAGGAGTATGCAAGGGATGTGCGAAAGGAAAGAACACAAAGAAGACATTTCCAAGTAGCGAAAGCAAGGCTAAAGGAATCTTGGAAATCATTCACTCTGATGTATGCAGTCCGATGTCATCCAGTTCATTAAGTGGGTACGTATACTATGTTTCTTTCATTGATGATTTTTCTAGGAAGACATGGATATACTTCATGAAGAACAAAGACAAAGTATTTAGCAAGTTCAAGGAATTCAAAGCCTTGATCGAAAACTACACAGAGAAGAAGATCAATATTTTTCGATCAGACAATGGTGGAGAATTCATATCAAATGAATTCAAGGAATTATGCAAATATTCAAGGATTAAGAGGAATTTGACCACTCCATATAATCCACAACAAAATGGCGTTGTAGAAAGAAAGAATAGAATGATCATGGAAGCTACAAGGGTAATGCTTCATGATCAAGATATTCCCATACATATATGGGCAGAAGTGGCTAGAACAACTGTGTATGTATAGAACCATACTCCACAGAGAGTACTCGATAACAAGAAACCTGAAGAAGCATTTTTTGGCAAGAAACTAGAAGTCAGTCATCTCAGAATATTTGGCTATACAGTGTATTGTTGATGTATTTGTAACTTCAGAATGTATTCATCTATGTATCTTATGTATTGTAACCCAATTTTTATTCCAGGATGTATCTATAATGTAATTGAGTCATGTTGTTATGCCCCGATGTTCCGATTGGGAAAATCAATAATGTAAACAAGTCATGTCAAGTCATAGTGGGTAACCCTTAGATTGTCTAAGGGTTAAAGTCCCCACAGTTTCGGGGCACTAGGGTTATTAGACTCTCCAAGTAGAGGTCGGCCCTAGTAGGGTTTTAGTAATGTTGGGATTAGTATAAATAGAGAGTTGGACTCTTTATTTAGAACAAATCACTCATACACTCAAGTGTAGTGCATAGTTGAGGAAGGAGAAGAAACTAGGGCTAGACAAGAAGAATATTACTGCTGTCGAGAGTGCATCTTACTATTTTGGGGTTTTACTTTTTGTGCTGATTCTATCTCTAAGGAAGTTGCGGGGTTTTCTCCATTTATGGTTTCATCGATGAAAAAACATTGTGTTCATTTTTTCTTTTGTTTGATTTCTGTACTTGTTGTTCTCTCGGTAAAGATCATAACATAATGCTAGCTTGAATGTTGAAAAACTAACATGGTATCAGAGCTAACCTGAGAAGAAGACACTGTGTAGCTATGGGAACTAGGGATTCCTATTTTGTGGATGTCTCTCCACTAATTTTCAGCAAAAGTAAGGTGGAATAACTCTCCTCCTTAGGGTGCATCTTTCTGTTGAAGGAGAATCCAATTCTGAGGTTTTTCAATTTTGGACCTGTCACTACTGCCGAAAATTAGGGCTTTTCACAAAAGAGGAATTTTTCAGTGAGCCCAGGCCTAGATTGATCTCCTCCCCAAAATCAAATTTAGGGACAAATTTCAAGGTATTTGGGTGGATAGAACTCCGAAAAAGCAAAACCCTAATTTGCTCCTGAACCAACTCTATAGGATTTCAGCTCAAATTTCAAATCCGACATCTTGACTAGGGTAAGAACTAAAATCTTTTGTATTTCCATTTGAGGTTCTCAGTTAAGATGTCTCATCATACCAAGCTTGATGAAAAGCTTGAGGGAGATGATAACTTATGAGCTTGGAAGTATAGGATCTCCCTGGTCCTGGAAGAGAATGAGTTAGACTCCTACATCCATGAGGAGGTTCTAGTTCCAGAGGGAGATGAGGCTAAGGCCTCGCATAAGAAGAAGTTGGTTATGGAAAAGAGGATCATTGCTGATTCTATCAAGGATCACCTTATCCCACAAGTGTCATCTCTTAAGACACCTAAAGTTATGTTTGATGCCCTAACCAAATTGTTTGAAGGGAAGAACATAAACCGGAAGATGACTCTAAGAAACCAACTGAAGAATGTGAAGATTCAGAATGTAGAGACCATCTAGTCTTACTTCACAAGAGTTTCTCAGATCAAGGAACAACTAGAAGCAGTAGATGAAGAAGTGGAAAATGCAGAGATTGTGATGACTGCCTTGAATGGCCTTCCTAGGTCATGGGATTCTTTCATCCAAGGAATCTGTGCTAGAAAGAACTTAGTCAAATTCAGCAGACTATGGGAAGAGTTCTCTCAAGAAGAAGCTTGGATAGTAGCTTGAGAATAAAATATGGGAAGTGAATATGAAGCTCTCATGGTACACTCCAAGTTACACTCAAAGTCAACAAGAAGGAAAAATCATCACTTTAGAGGTAAGCACTCTCACAAAGATAACAATAGAAAATATTTATCTAGGATCATATGTTATACATGTGATGAAGCAGGACATTATGCAAGGAATTGTCCTAAGAAACCAAAGCCAACAAAGAGGAGCAACAAAATAAGACATCATGCTCATACTGCAGAGGATGACGAACCATCCAAGAAAATATCTAGATATGAAAGTGAAGACTCTTCAAGCGAGGATGAATATGTTTTGATCTCCGCTCTCACAAGTAACATTACTCATGGAAGTGATGATTGGATAATAGACAGTGGGGTTTCCAAACACATGATTGGATTCAAGGAATCCTTTGTGAGACTGTCAGAACATGAATCATCTCACAAGGTGAAGCTAGGAGATGACTACCAATATCCAATAAAAGGTAGTGGGGAATCTTCCTATAAGCTAGAATCTGGAAAGTCTCTAACAATGAAGGAAGTATTGTTTGTACCAGGACTTAAGAAGAACCTCCTTTCCATATCAACATTAGATACAAAAGGAATGCGAGTTGCATTCATAGATGGTCAAGTCATCATGTGGCTAAAAGGAAATACTATCGATGATGCGGTAGTGATTGGAGAACAAGAAGGAGGATTGTACAAATTGAAGGGCCATCCAGAAAAAGCCTTGGTCCATGACATAGTAGAGCCATATGAACTTTGGCATAGAAGGATTGCACATGTGCATTACAGAGCACTACCTATTGCAAGCAAAGCTGTCGCAGGTCTTCCAAAAATCCAAGCAAAACATGATGGGGTCTGCAAAGGATGTGTGAAAGGAAAGAATACAAAGAAGACATTTCCAAGCAGTGAAAGCAAAGCAAAAGGAATCTTGGAAATCATCCACTCCAATGTATGCGGTCCTATGTCATCAAACTCTCTAAGTGGGTATGCATATTATGTATCTTTTATTGATGACTTTTCTAGGAAGACATGGGTTTACTTCATGAAGAACAAAGACAAAGTATTCAGTAAGTTCAAGGAATTCAAAGCCTTGATCAAGAACCATACTGAAAAGAAGATCAAGACCTTTCGATCAGATAATGGCGGAGAATTCACTTCAAATGAATTCAAAGAGCTATGCAAAGAATCGGGGATTAAGAGGGAGTTTTTCACTCCTTACAATCCACAACAGAATGGGATTGCAGAAAGGAAGAATAGAACTATCATGGAACCTGCAAGAGCCATGCTTCATGATCAAGATCTTCCTATGAATCTTTGGGTGGAAGCTACCAGAACAGTGGTGTATGTACAGAACCGTACTCCACATAGAGTACTTGAGAACAAGACTCCTAAAGAAGTCTTCTCTAGCAAGAAGCCATAATTCAGCCATCTCAGAATATTTGGCTGTCTTGTGTACATCCACATTCCAAAAGAGAAGAGGACTAAATTAGATCCTTCAGAAAAGAAGGGTATATTTGTGGGATACTCTGAAAGCTCAAAGGATTACAGAATTTATTTCCCAGGATACAAGAAGATTGACATCAGTAGGGATGTGACATTTGATGAAGACATAGCTTACAACAAATCGAGAAAGAGACCTGCTGAAGAATCTGAAGAAACAGAAGCACCCAGAATTCATGATACAACCATGAATGAAGAAACTCGAGAAGAAGATTGAGAATTTGAAGAACCACAAACACCTATAGATGCAACTCAGGAGAAGAATCCTCATAAGAGGAAACTTGCTTGGGTACAAGAACTTATCCAATGTGTAGAAAGATATGGAGCTGCAGAAGAGAATCACTAAAAAAGAAAGAGGACCAGATCCTGCTTCAGGTATGTATCTTTACTATGTGATTTCATTGATAAAGAACCTTCCAATTATGAAGAAGCTGAAGAACAGAAAGAATGGAAGGATGCTATGATTGAAGAATACCAATCGATCATGAAGAATGATGTTTGGGATGTTGTCCCAAGACTAGATGGGAAGTCAGTTGTAACTTCCAAATGGATCTACAAGATCAAGCATGCTGTAGATGGTAGCATTGAAAAATACAAGGCAATATTTGTGGCTTGGGGTTTCTCTCAAAAGGAAGGAATAGACTATGAAGGAACCTTTGCACCTATAGCTAGATACACTTCCATCAGATTAGTACTTGCTTTGGCTGCAATGATGAAATGGAAGATACACCAGATGGATGTCAAGACTACTTTCTTGAATGGTGTAGTAGAAGAGGAAGTGTATGCAGAACAACCACTCGGTTTTGAGACACATGACAGGAAGTCTCATGTATGCAGATTGAAGAAAGCCCTGTATGGTTTGAAATAGGCACCCAGGACCTGGTATGGCAGAATTGACAACTTTCTATCCAGTTTGGTCTTTACCAAGAGTAAAGCAGATTCCAATCTTTACTACAAGGTTGAAGATGGCAACCTAGTGATGCTTCTACTATATGTAGATGATCTGTTTGTAACAAGTATGGATGGGTTGATTGCTGATACAAAGAGAAAGCTTGCTACGAAGTTCGAGATGAAGGACTTGGGTATGATGGATTATTTTTTAGGTATGGAGGTGTTGCAGAGTGCAGATGGAATCTTCCTTGGACAAGGGAAGTATGTAGTAGAGATCCTAAAGAGGTTTGGGATGATGGACTGCAAGACTATGGCCACACCTATGGCATCGAACTTGAAGCTATTAAGCGATGCTTCATCAAAGTCGGTTGATGCTACGATGTATCGTCATATGATTGGGTCATTGATGTACCTGATGAACAAGAGACTAGACATTTTCTTTGTTGTGGACACCCTGAGCCAGTTCTTCACAGATCCAAGAAATGTTCACTTGATTGTTGCAAAGAATATTCTGAGGTACCTGAGGGGTACAGTTGATTATGGGCTCAAGTATAATGTGAATCAAAGGATTAACTTGGAGAGTTCTGTTAATTCAGATTGGGTAGGCAGTGCCATCGATAGGAAGAGAACTTTAGGGTGTTGCTTTAGTATGGGATCAGCTGTGATCTCTTGGTTTAGCAGGAAGCAATCCTGTGTGGCACTGAGTACGACTGAAACAGAGTATGTTGCAGCTTGTTCAGCTAGTTTTTAGGTAGTAAGGCTGCGAAATCTACTGTCTGATTTATTTGATCTCCTGATGGATGCTACTTATATACATTGTGACAACCAGAGTTGCGTGAAGCTGTTAGAGAATCTAGTGTTCCATGACAAGTCGAAGCATATCGAGATCAAGTATCACTATATTGGGGATATGGTGTAGAGAGGAGCAGTGAAGCTCTAGTATGTTGCGATAGAGGAACAGATTGCTGATGTGTTTACAAAACCATTAGCCAGAGTGAAGTTCAAGTACTTCAAGGAGAAGCTTGGTGTTCTCCAGATCGAGGTTTCCTCCAACAGAAAGTGATGAGTCCCATAGGCATTTTGACATGGTGAGAGGATTGGTTCCTTCCATGGTCAGATGTAAGGGCTGAGCCATTCTATATTGGTGAGAGGATTTCATTCCTTCCATGTCAGATATGAGTGCTGAGATCCATAGCCATTCTAACGAGTAGGTCAGATATAAGGTCTGGGCCATTTTGTCATGGTGAGAGGATTGGTTCCTTCCATGACAGATGTGAGCACTGGTCATTCTATTGAGTAGGATAGATGTAATGGAAACTGCCATTCTGGGAATGGAGGTACCTGTTCAGTTACCAGGAACACTCAGTCCAGGACTAAGAGAGCCATTCTAACGAGTAGGTCAAATGTAAGGGCTGAACCATTTTGTCATGGCTAAAGGATTAGATTCCTCCCATGTCATATGTGAGTGTTGGCCATTCTATCAAGTAGGACAAATGTAAGGGCAACTGCCACTCTCCGGGAGAGTGGAGGCACCTGGTCCGTTACCAAGTAGCTCAGTCTGGGACTGGGGGCCATTCTGACGAGGGTGTAGGATTTAGTTCCTACCAGGTCAGATGTGAGTGCATGCCCTTTTGACGAGGGTGTAGGATTTGGTTCCTACAAGGTCAGATGTAAGTGCAGAGCCTTTCCATCATTGTGAGTAGGATGTGATTCCAGCCTGGATGAAAGTATGGAAATATTTCATCACTGTGAGTAGGATCTTTTCTTACTTGGATGGATGTAAGTGCATAAATCTTCTATCATTGTGAGTAGGATGCGATTCCAGCCTGGATGAAAGTATGGAAATCTTTCATCACTATGAGTAGGATGTGTTCCTACCTAGATAGAAGTATGGAAATCTTCCATAATTGTGAGCAGGATGTGATTCTCGCCTGGATGAAAGTACGAATTTCTTTCATCACTATGAGCAGGATGTGCTCCCGCCTGGATGGAAGTGAGTAATATGCCTTTCTGACGAGTAGGTCAGATGTAAGTGTTGAAGAAGACCTACATGTTAGCTAGGCCTACAACCAACATGAAACAAGGTTGGCTTTGTAGAACTTCCTATGACAAGAAGAATCATGAGATAGCACATATGATGATGACCATATGACATCTAGATCGAGCTATGATCTAGATCCTGTTATGATGACTCTGAGAGATCTAGATCAAGTGATGATCCAGATCCAGCAGTGATGATCCAGATCTAGTGATGATGATCTAGATCGAGTGATGATGATCTAGATCGAGTGATGATCCAGATCCAGTGATGATGATCTAGATCGAGAGATGATCCAGATCCAGTGATGATGATCTAGATCGAGAGATGATCCAGATCCAGTGATGATGTCTCATGATGATCCAGATTGAGAGATGATCCAAATTCGAAGGATGAAGATGACTTGAAGACAAAAATGACTTGAAGACTCAGAAGACTTGAGATGCAAATGACAAGATGATCCAGTTGATACAGAGAAGAGGACCAGTGCTGAAAATTGTGTCGAAAGAATACCTTCCTAGTTAAGAGGGAGTGTTGATGTATTGTAACTTCAGAATGTATTCATATATGTATCTTATGTATTGTAACCCGATGTTTATTCTATGATGTATCTATAATATAATTGAGTCATGTTGTCATGCCCTGATGTTCCAATTGGGAGAATCAGTAATGTAAACAAGTCATGTCAAGTCATAGTGGGTAACCCTCCGATTTTCTAAGAGTTAAAGTCCTAAAAGTTCCACGGCACTAGGGTTATTAGACTCTCCAAGTAGAGGTCGGCCCTAGTAGGGTATTAGTCATGTCGGGATTAGTATAAATAGACTCTCACACACTCAAGTGTAGCGCATAGTTGAGGAAGGAGAAGACACTAGGGCTAGACAAGAAGAAGATTACTGCTATCAGGAGTGCATCTTACTATTTTGGGGTTTTATCTTTTGTGCTTATTCTATCTCTGAGGAAGTTCTGTGGTTTTTTTCATTCATGGTTTCCCTGATGAAAAAACACTGTGCTCATTGTCTCTTATGCTTGATTGCTGTACTTGTTGTTCTGTCAGTAAAGATCCTAACATAATGCTAGCTTGAATGTTGGAAAACTAACATGTACATACACATTCCAAAATAAAAGAGGACAATATTAAATCCTTCAGGAAGGAAGGGTATATTTGTGGGATACTATGAAAGATTGAAGGCTTACAGAATATACTTCCTAGGATTCAAGAAGATCGACATCAATAGGGACGTAACATTTGACGAAGACTCATCTTATAAAAAATCCAGAAAGAGACCTGCTGAAGAACTTGTAGAAAGAGAAGTACCTAGGAGAAGGATCCTCACAAGAGGAAACCTGCATGGGTATGAGAAGCTATCCAAGGTGCAGAAAGATATGGGGATCCAGAAGAGATACACATAGAAAGGAAAAGAACCAAGTCTTGCTCTAGTTAAGTAGCTATATTATGTGACTTCATTGATAAAGAACCTTCCAACTATGAACAAGTGGCAGAAAAGAAAGAATGGAAGGATGCTATGATCAAAGAGTATCAATTAATCATGAAGAATGATGTTTGGGATGTTGTCCCAAGACTAGAGGGGAAGTCTGTTGTGAATTTCAAATGGATCTATAAGATCAAGCATGCTACAGATGGTGGCATAGAGAAATATAAAACAAGATTTGTGGCTCATGGTTTCTCCCAGAAAGAAGGAATAGATTATGAAGAAATGTTTGCTCTTGTAGCCAGATATACTTCCATCATATCAGTACTTGCTTTAGCTATAGTAATGAAGTGGAAAGTACACCAGATGGATGTCAAGACATTTTTCTTGAATGGTGTAGTAGAAGAGAAAGTATATGTGGAGCAACCACTCAGTTTTGAGACACATGACAGAGTGACTCATGTGTGTAAGTTAAAGAAATCCCTATACAGTTTGAAATAGGCACCCAAGACATGGTACGACTAGAATTGACAGCTTCCTATCCAGGTTGGGCTTTACCAGGAGTAAAGCGGATTCCAACCTTTACTACAAGGTTGAAGAAGGGAACCCAATGATACTTGTACTGTATGTAGATGATCTATTTATAACAGGTGAGAATGGGTTGATTGTTGATACAAAGAGGAAGCTTGCTACCAAGTTCGAAATGAAGGAATTGGGTGTGATGCACTATTTTCTAGGCATGAAGGTGTGTCAGAATGCACATGGAATTTCCCTAGGACAAGGGAAGTATGCAGTAGAGATGCTGAAGAGGTTTGGTATGATGGACTACAAAGCCATGACCACATCTATGGCATCGAACCTGAAGCTATTGAGTGATGCTTCATCAAAAGTGGTTTATGCTACGATGTGTTGTTAGATGATTGGGTCCTTGATGTACCTAACGAATACGAGACTAGATATTTTCTTTACTATGAACGCATTCAGCTAGTTCCTGATGGATCCGAGACATGTTCACTTGATTGCAACAAAACATATTCTGAGGTACCTAAAGGGTACAATTGATTATGGGATCAAGTGTGACGCGAATCAGAAGATTAACCTGGAAGGTTATGTGGATTCGGATTGGATAGGCAGTGGCATTGATAGAAAGAGCACTTCAAGGTGTTGCTTTAGTATGGGATTAGGTGTGGTCTCCTGGTTTAGCAGGAAGAAATCCTGTGTGGCACTGAGTACAACCAAAGCTGAGTATGTTGCAGCTTGTTTGACTAGTTGTGAGGAAGTGTGGCTGAGAAAGATACTGTCTAATTTATTTGATCTCTAGATGGATGCTACTTGTATATATTGCGACAACTAGAGTTGTGTGAAGCTGTCGAGGAACCCAGTGTTCCATGACAAGTGAAATAATATCGAGATCAAGTATCAATATATCAGGGATATGGTGCAGAGAAGAGAAGTGAAGCTCCAGTATGCAGCGAAGGACGAGCAGATACATTAGAGGAAATTTGGGGTCTAAAATGGGCCTTATAAGAAAATGTGCCAAAATAAGTTTTTGTGAGTTGGAATTCAAGAACCAATAGAATTTCAATAAAATAAGTCAACCATAATGGTTGAATTGTCATATTTGTCATAAAAAAAACTACTTTTTTTGTTCGTATTTTCGACATATATCATTGTGTTTTTACTCAAATTTCGATCGGGAGAGCTCGTTGGATGCGGAATTTGATTCCACATCCAACGAGTACCCACACTGCATACTTTTGATGGACCCCGCTACCCCAAAAATAAGAAATACCTGAAAAAACGTGATGATGTACCCCGCTACCCCAAAAACAAGAAATACCTGAAAAAATGTGATGATGACATCATCATCACGTTTTTTCAGGTATTTCTTGTTTTTGGGGTAGCGGGGTCTGTCAAAAGTATGTAGTGTGGGTAATCGTTGGATGCGGAATCAAATTCTGCATCCAACAAGCTCTCCCGATCAAAATTTGAGTAAAAACACAGGGAGATATGTCGAAAATACGAACACAAAAAGTAGTTTTTTTCTTTCTTCCTCTAAAATTAATCAATATTATTTTATTATTTTAACTATTATTTTATTATTTTCCTTAGGAGGCCCAATTTAGACCCCAAAATTCCTCTAATGGCTGATGTACTGATCAAACCATTAGCCAGTGTAAAGTTTGAGTACTTCAAGGAGAAACTTGGTGTTCTCCAGATCGAGATTCCCTCCAAAGCAAATTAATGTGTCCATTGGCCTTTCTGACATGGTGGAAGGATGGGCTTCACATGGTCAGATGTAAGTGCAGAGATGCTTTGATGTGATTATGGGTTGTGTTACCACATGATCAGTGCAGAGATATTCTGATGTGATTGTGGGATGTGCTCCCACATGATTGGTACAGATCCATTCTGATGTGATTGAGGGATATGTTACCACATGATCAAATATAAGCCCTAGAGATGCTCTGTTGTGATTTTGGGTTGTGTTACCACATGATCAGTGCAGATATATTTTGATGTGATTGTGGGATGTGTTGTCACATGATCTGTGCAGAGGCATTCTGATGTGATTGAGGAATGTGTTCCCACATGATCGGATGTAAGTGCAGCGTGTTTCTGACATGATGAGGTCAGATGTAAATGCAGAGCATTTCTCACATGATGAGGTTGGATGTAAATGCAGAGCCTTTCTAACATGATGAGTCAAATGTAAGTGCAGTGCCTTTCTTACATGATGAGGTCAGATGTCGCTGCAGAGGCTTTCTAACATGATGAGGTCAGATGTAAGTCCAGATCCTTTCTGACATGATGAGGTCGAATGTAAGTGTAGAGCCTTTATAATATGATGAGGTCGTATGTAAGTGCAGATCCTTTTTGAAAAGATGAGGTCAAATGTGAGTGCTAGGACTTTCTGACATGGGTTTTGGATGTGTTCCTCCCATGTTAAGTTGAGAGTCCCGGGCATGCCTTTCTGACATGGTTCTTGAATGCGTTCCTCCCATGGTCAGATGCAAGTGTTTGGTACGCCTTTCTAACATGGTTCATTCCATTGTCAGATATAAGTGCTGAAGATGATGAAGGCCTACATGAAGGATAGGCCTAAAACCAACATGAAAAAGGGATGGCTTTGTAGAACTTCCTGTATCGAGTAGAATTGAGATAGCACTAGTGATGATGACCCAGTGATGATTCAAATCAAGTGATGATCCAAACTTGATGATGATCCAGTGATGATCCAGACTTGATGATGATACTGTGACGATCCAGACTTGATGATGATCTAGTGATGCTCTAGATCAAGTGATGATCCAGACTTGATGATGATCCAGTGATGATCGAGATCAAGTGATGATATTCTAGACTTGATGACAATCCAGTGATGCTCTAGATCAAGTGATGATCTAGAATCAATGATGATCCAGTGATGATCCAAACTTGGTGAAGATGACTTAATGATGAAGATGATGAAGATGACTTGAAGATGAAGATGAATTGAAGATGAATATGACTTGATGATGATCTAGATGATACGGAGAAGAAGACTTGTGCTAATAAATTGTGTTGAGAGAATACCTTCCTAGTTGAGAGGGAGTGTTAATGTATTTGTAACTTCAGAATGTATTCACTTGTATATCTTATGTATTGTACCCTGATGTTTATTTCAGGAAGTATATGTAATGTAATTGAGTCATTTCATGCCATGATGTTTTGATCGGGATATTCAATAATGTAAACAAGTCATGTAAAGTCATAGAGTATAATCCTCTTTATTCATCAAGGGTTAAAGTCCCCACAGTTGTGTGGCCCTAGGGTTATTAGACTCTCCTAGAGAAGTTGGCCCTAGTGAGTTATTGTCAAGTAGGGAATTAATATAAATAGAGAGGGAGACTCTCTATTTAATAGACATTTATACACATTCACTCACACTCAGTTGTAACGCATAACTGAGAGAGAGAGAGAAGAAGCTAGGACAAGAGAGAGAGAGACTACTGCTGTCGAGATATCATCTTAGTGTCTTTGGGTTTTACTTTTGGTGCTGATTCTATCTCTGAAGAAGTTGTGGGGTTTTCTCTTTTATGGTTTCTCAAGGAAACTATTTGTGTTCATTGTCTCTTGTGATTGATTTCTATGCTTGTTATTCTCTCAAATAATATCCTAAGATCAAATAGCTTAAATGTTAAAAATCTAGCAGGTGCAAGCTCGAAATCAGGAATTGGCTCTTCTTCAAATTTCACACTTCTCTCAACAAATGTTTTTCAAGTGGAGGTGTCAAAGATATTGTACCTTTGGTTTCTTCACCATACCCAACCATAATTCACTCCTTTATTTGTGGTTGCAAGGATTTCCTCTTTTCAAAAGGGATTCTAGCCCATGCTTTAGTCCCAAAAATTCTAAAATTTGAGACATTTTGGATTTTGACCAAACCATCCCTTGTAAGGTATCATTCCTTTTATGTTAGGATATTTAGACACTTAGGAGTTAGTTAAGATCAACTTGTGTAATATATTTGTTAGGTAAAAGTATGTTTCATTAGTATGCATTAGTATGCATTTGTAAATATTCTAATCCAATGGTCATGATATGTTCTAGACATAGAGTGATCTGATGGTTCAACTTCTCTTAGATCACACCTACCATTGATCCATGGCTTAACACATGATTGGTATATGATCTCTATTTAAATAGCATAAAGGGCCCTTGGCTAGTTGATTGATTATGAGAAGCTCATGTAACTTTATTTTTTTTGCATAATAAATTGCTCTAAGTAGCTATTTGGTTGGGGCCGTGGGCTATTTCCCTCTCGAGGATTTTAACCACGTGACAAACATCGGTGTGTTGATCTATGATCTATTTGTGTGAAGCGGTTGCTCAAGGTGTTTGGTCTTTCGGGAGTACCCTGTGTACCCGAAGATGGTATCAGAGCACAGGTCTCAGGTTTAATTCCCTCGAGCTATGCTAGAGGCGGGGTGTTGGAGTATCGGGTACCTCCACATGGTATAACCGTCGCACCTTTGGGAATATAAAAAAAGTGTTTTAAAAACCACTCCTGGTGATAGGGAATTGTACTGGGTTTCAAATGTTCATCATTATTTGTAGGTTTTGGTGTAACGACAAACCTTACATGGTATCAGAGCGTTT
This sequence comes from Pseudotsuga menziesii, assembly GCA_001517045.1. Taxonomy (NCBI): domain Eukaryota; kingdom Viridiplantae; phylum Streptophyta; class Pinopsida; order Pinales; family Pinaceae; genus Pseudotsuga; species Pseudotsuga menziesii. Next base: position 32,528 of record LPNX010522995.1, on the reverse strand, counting down.
ATTAAGAGCCGCTTTTGGTTTTGATCAACATTTGGAACCGGTGTTGCCGAAACTTTGAAAGGGTTTATGGTTCTGTATTTTATGTACATTTATGGTCTGTGGGAGTTGTTCCATTATGTCCGGAGCTCTGTTTCCATTGGGAAATAGTTTTCATTTCACTTAAAACCATTTTTGTTTGTTCCAGAAACATCAATTTTGGGAAATCTGAAAGTATAATGTTACAGTGACAGATTTATTTTATTCTCATATTTTATTATTTTTATTACTAGATATTTACTATTTTAGTCTCGGACTGTTGCCTTCCCTAGCTGCGTATACTCTTTGCTATGCACCTTGTGCGATTGCGGCGAATCAAAAACAAAAAGGGAAATTTTTTTTTTCTTGTCTTCTCGGCTACGTATGCTCTTTGCCATGAACCTTGCGTGATCACGGAAAATTAGAAACAACGAGAAAACTTGAAAATGTAGACTTTCCGGGTAAGCTAACCAAGATCTAACCCCTTTGTGTGGAAATTTTTTTTTTTTGTTTTTTGTTTTTCATTTTTTTTTTGTGATTTGCAGATAAAAAAAGCAAGCATGGACAATGAGAGAGAAGATAAAAAAAAATCCCCCTTCCTCTTTCCATTATTTTACGTACCTTTTAAACTTAGCTCACCTGGTCCAAAGTTGCTTTATTCCTTAATAGGTCTTGAGTTCAAGTCTCATTAAGCTACTTTTTAGTGCATGCAATTTCTATTTTCAAGTTACTTTATTGTAAAAGTGCATCTCACATAAATAAAATAAAATAAAAAGTGAGCCACTTAAGTCTTTTAATTTATTGTTGCACTATTTAAAAGTAATATTATTGTAAAAGTGAACTTCACTTATTCTACAAAAGTGATTCACTTCAAAGAAAATTTATTGTAAATTGATTGTCAAAGGTTGATCGTGGGAAGAGGGGGGTTCTTTTTTTTAGTTGGTCAAGTTAATATTTGCCACGTCACTATTGGGGAAATCTTTAACATTTTCTTTGATCAAGCATAACTGTAGAAATAATAGATCAATACTATGTGCAATGATGCTAAGAAGAAGCACAGGAAATAGATCTTGCTACTAAGAATTCTCACAAGCATACACAGGAAAACTAGAGAGAAGAAAAGAGACTGAATCACATGAATGAAGAGATGAATATTGGTGTGTATCCTTCCATTTAATAATGATGAATAATAGTGTACATAAATAGTACATCCCTCATAGGAAAATCGAATTGTATGGAAAAAACTCATAAAGCTCAAAAAAAGATGACTTACCAAAATATAGCAAAACCCCCATAGGTGGATAAAGCACTTACTAAATCCATCAAGGACCTCATGAGTTGGAAAAAGCATGAGTGAGTTGTCAAGGAGATGGAAATAAAATGATAATCCTAGAAAATGGAGAAAAACTAATGGAGGATGGGTTGGAAACAAAAGCTCCCAGTTTCCTAGTTGACTAGCTTTTATCTTATCCATAGAAAAGCAGGAAAAAACAGAAAAAGCAGAATAAAGCAGAATCTGCTGTAAAGTCCTGTATACTAATTCTTGATGGTCAAAAGGTGGTCAATATCAACCCAGAATTGGAAATAAATCATTCCTAGGATATAGATGGCATTTATTGACTTTAAGGTGCAAGTGGATGCCAACTAATTAAGTTAGTGGGTGAATAATTAATCAAATAATGATTAATTATTTTATCCTAAGTTGTGAGTGGGTTTAATATATTCCTACACCTCCCTATAAGTTTGAATTTATGATGGTATGACAAAAAATATAGATGCATATGGATGCATATAGGGCCCAGCAACAAGGCTATGGTCACCCTTTAACAATTATTATGTCCAAAAAAGTGAGGAAAGAGGAAAAACCACATGGGGAAAATCCTCCCTCAAGATAGGACAAGGCACAAAATTTGAATAATATGTGTTCAACATATCTTCATCTTCACTTTAATGAGCTGACTGAACTGCTTCTGGATGAAGGACTTGCTAAAGAAATCATGAACTCCATGATCATGCGCTGGAGTGTAGAACATGCAAGAAGGAAGAGGAGAGACTCCTTGTATCTCATCAACTGATGAAGTAGGAGAATTATCTGAATGCTTCTTGCTGATTTCAAAATCTAATCTGCAAACATAATCTGAAATGGAAAAGAGATCTGTGCATACTCCTTTCCAAAGAGTACAAAAAATAAGGCAATTTATTTCACACCCAATTTCCTGAATAGCTACAAAATTGTGATGTGAATCACATGTCAATCTTCCAATCTGATGCAACACTTGTATAGATCTGATATGAGGCTGATAAAACTCTGATATATTAGAAATATTAACATATGGAACACCAAGGACAAAGTCTTCAATGGCTCCATGAGGATATAGGGCTAGACTAGGAAAATTATGAGCAACTGGGGAAAACTGATAGGTGTAAAAATCTGAATGATAGATGGGCATAAGATCTGAATCATAAGTATTTAGTACAAATCCAAAAATGTTTAATATCATTCCATATATGAATAAGGACATGGATAACCAGCCACTAAAAGTTAGGAAAGACTTCAAACCATGTAAGATAAATATCACTGCATAAGAGACCAATGAGGAATCAACTAGTGAGCTTGGGATTTGTATAGTCTTTGGATTATTCAGAGCTATGGTAGATAGTATGGATGGTGGTATAATATGTGTATTAACCTGCAAATATGCTTCTAAATCAGAATCCAAAGGATCACATATAAGCATATCAATAGACTCATGGGAATACACTGGTAATGAATCCTCTATATGAAAGGAGGAAATAAGGAGATGTTCAAAATATTCAAGAAGGCTCTGAGTATTGATGCCAAGAACAAAGGAAGATATGCTGAAGCACATGAGATCAAGTAAGGTAAGTGGTATGGCACAAATAACACTTGATTTGGCTAAGCAAACATCGTGGAAATCACTGGGTTGTGCACTATCAATGAGAGAGGTATGCAAGAGGTGTAAATAATTTGGCACATAGATCTCAAAATCTAAGATAGGAGAGTGAGAGAACAATGAATGGGTTATAGGATCATAATCAATATCAGCAGCAGCTCCATATGTTACTTCTTTTTCATCAATAGTATCACAAGAAGAAAAATCACCTTCAAGAGACACAGAAAAAGATGGCTCTTCAATACTTGCTTCTTCATTGAAGGAGGAAGCATTCGAATGAAAGAGGGAAGAAACAACATGAAATGTATGAGAAACTTCTTCATCATGATCAACTTCAGCAGAGAATGTAGAGGCCAATAAATCTTGAGAGAGAGAACAAGAGGAGATGCTAGGTTTGCTCCATGCTTCATCTTCAATTTCTTGCAAACCAAAAGCTTTGTCCAAAATTTTCCAAAGATCAAATGGAAACTCAGTAGAATCTATGAGATGATATATATTTGGAGACATTCCCAAACACATAATTCCATAATCTCTATCACAATTATTAATCCAGTCAATCTTCTCTTCATAAGACTTAGGTTCACTCAATGCACCAATGGAGACATCAAAGAGACATTGCCTCTTCAAGTATGCACTCATCTTTGGCTTCCAATCAGCATAATTGAAAGGAGATAGTAGAGGAACTTTTTAATCCATATTAAAGTTGTTGATATGCTCTAAGAGATACTCTCTACAACCTGCAAAACAAACTAGGAGAAAATATTGTAAGCTAGACAAGCTCTTCTTCAGAGAGGGATAGGAGACTGGAAGCGCTCCTCAACTCTGTAGAACTTGATCAACCTTGTAGCTCTGATACCATGTAGAAATAATATATCAATGCTATGTGCAATGATGCTAAGAAGAAGCACAGGAAATAGATCTTTCTACTAAGAATTCTCACAAGCATACACGGAAAAACTAGAGAGAAGAAAAGAGACTGAATCACATGAATGAAGAGATGAATATTGGTGTGTATCCTTCCATTGAATAATGATGAATAATAGTGTACATAAATAGTAAATCTCTCATAGGAAAATCGAATTTTATGGAAACAACTCATAAAGCTCAAAAAAGGCTGACTTACCAAAATATAGCAAAACCCCCATAGGTGGATAAAGCACTTACTAAATCTATCAAGGACATCATGAGTTGGAAAAAGAATGAGTGAGTTGTCAAGGAGATGGAAATAACATGCTAATATTAGAAAATGGAGAAAAAATAATGGAGGATGGGTTGGAAACAAAAGCTTGCAGTTTCCTAGTTGACTAGCTTTTATCTTATCCATAGAAAAGCAGGAAAAATAGAAAAAGCAGAATAAAGTAGAATCTACTGTAAAGTCCTGTATACTAATTCTTGATGGTCAAAAGGTGGTCAATATCAACCCAGAATTGGAAATAAATCATTCCTATGATATAGATGGCATGTATTGACTTTAAGGTGCAAGTGGATGCTAACTAATTAAGCTAGTGGGTGAATAATTAATCAAATAATGATTAATTATTTTATCCTAAGTTGTGCGTGGGTTTCATATATTCCTACAATAACTTCATCATCCAGAATCAGTTTTCAGTGTCGTTTTTTTTAAACCGCATATTTTTTTGAGCTATTTGCATCCAGACAGTTAGTTTATGTTTTTTTAGCCATTAATTTACAGTATGGCCGCCCCTTGTGACAATATACTTACAAGTTATAACTATTTGAAACCAGAAAAGGAAGCAGATGGAAGAGGACCACACAAGTCACTATGCACAAGCTCCAAGGGAACTGAGGCGTGCCAAGAGGCACATTTGTCAAAACTGTCTTGATGATGTTTTCTGAGTATACAATTGGAACAAACACCATCCTTGCAAGATACCATCAGAAGACTAGTCACCATATTGTCTTTACATAGTTGTTGAAATGAGCGCTAATTTAAGTGACCAAATCACTCATGCCAAAGTTTGCTCAAGTTATCACTATGAGAAACAAAAACTAAAGGAAAAGGTGATGACCCAAAGTTGTTAAATTTGTGCAACTTGGTGATATCATCAACAGTTTCAGTAGCAAGGACATTTTGAGGATTTTTAAAATCCTTGATTACAACTTGGTGAGGTGTAAACATCACAGTTTTACCTTCACCTGAATGAGTAATTTGATAGATTGATAACAAATTGCAGGACATTTTTGGAACACATATTACATCACTGAAATGTCCATTTTCTACTGGAACTGTTCCAGATCCTACAACACTTAGAGATCTATCATAACCAACAAATATTTGTTTGGTGTTACATTCATGCATAGTAGAAAATATGGCTTGATCCTTAGCCATATGATAAGATTCTCCCCAATCAAAAAGCCATTCAATTGAAGTAGAAGAAGAAGATGTAGTATAAGAGTAGCCAGAAGCACAAAGTGCATCTCCATGAGAGGTAGATTCTAAAGATGAATCTAGGTTGATGTGGTGGTTCTTCATTGCTGCTTCCAAGGATGCCATCTTCTTAAAACACTTAGATTCATCATGATTATCTTTCCCACAAAAATTGCAATGACACTTAGTCTTCTTTCCTTTTGGCTTGTGATCAAGATGGAGATTGGTGGCCACCCACCTATTCCACTAGCTCAAAACAATTGTCTATTGTGGTAGTTTCCTAGTTATTTTTCTACAATTTTTCATGTCCTAAACTTTTGGGGCCATTTTGAGGCCCTAAATGACATTTTTTGGATATTTGGGGCCAAATGGTTGCCATAAACTTACATTTGGATGACCAAACGTTTTAAATCTTATATAGACCTTTCCAATGAGCTATCGAACTCCCAAATCGGAGATCGTATGCAAAAGTTATGACTTCGGGAAGTTGACTATTCAACTTACCACCGTGGGGCCGCAAACTTTATGACGGTTTATCTTCTAGGGTTACGTTTTGGACTTTTGGGGTTCTCACCTCATTCTTATTATAAATAGGCCCTTTGGCCTCATTTTGTATTCATCTTCGCATGAATGAGCGTAGCAGCCACATCTCTTCTCAGAGATAGCTACCACCATTCTAGCAATTGTATTAGAGTCTATTCTATTTCTGCCATTTAATAGAATATGTGTTTAATATATCTTTGTTATATTTGAAAAATATCTGTTATTATGATTCTATATATGTTCTTTCATTTTGTTCACGCATAAATCCGGATCAATGGTATCAGAGCAATCTGCTCTTTGATTGTTTCTCGACACATGTCCCCGACGAGGTCAGAGTATAGAGAGTTTGGTCTCGAACTAGTTTCACTTGATCATTCTCACCGTCCCAAATGACCTCCCATGGAGGAAGAAAAGAGAGATGATGGAGCAGGAGATCCTATCAAGTCGTTGCTCGAGGAAGCCCTTGAGTGACAGAGGAACAAGATGATGGATAGTTTCACCAAAATCCTTCTACGAATGCTGGCTGCGACAAGTGCATCTTCAACAAGCAACCGGGTCGGGGATGCAACTCCCTTCAAGGTACAAGTTAACTTTGATATTCCTTTACTTGAAGCTAATATCAATGCATATGCCCTAGATAATTGGTTGAATGTTCTAGAAGGGTATTTCTCTGTCCACAATTTTTCTGACAGAGAAAAGATAACCTTTGTGCTTTTTAAGGCAGTCCCCCATGTCCAAAATTGGTGGGGTATTTATTGTGAGAAAAAATTCATTAGATGAGTCTAGAATGTTTGAAACAAATCCCACTTGGGCCTCTTTCATAGATACCATCAGGGAACAGTATTACCCTATGGGAAACTATGATGACCAGTACACAAAATGGACCATTTTGCGTCAAGAAAGGGACCAGACGATGTCGGAGTATACCAGCAAATTTCATACCTTGTGTACAAAGCTAAGTATCAAGGACTCTGAGCGACACCTAATTCTAAAATATCGCAGTGGTCTACATCGGTACATCTGAATTGAGATGGAATTCCTCGACATCTCTTCACTTGGATCCGCCTATCGGTATGCTGTCAAAATCGAGGAGAAATTTTGACAAAAGAACAAGCGAGACTCTAGACCTGCACACCCATCACAGAAGCAAGGAAAGGGAAACCCTGGCCTGCAAATCATAGGACAAGGAAACATGGCTAATTTTAGGGGCGAATATTCGCACAAGGGCGAAATTAGGGGCACTTAGAAAATTTGGAGGGCGAATTTTTATAAAGAAAGTTTTTTCTAAATTTTAAATAATTCGCTCAAAATTTAAATAAAAAATAATAGAATTTAGGGTAATAGCCCCCTTCATTTCAGGAGGGAGAGGCCAAAAAACTTATTTCGCCTCCCCGATTCCTATAAAATTTGTTCCCATCGCCCATAGAAATCACTCGAATCTGTTAAAAATACCTTATTTTCCTGGGATTTATGGCTATGAAGATTTTTATTGGCAGTTTCGCCTTCGATTTTGGTTGTAAATCCAAAACAAGGGTATTTTCGCCCATCGATTTCCCCTTTCGAGAATATATTTGTAGAAAATCGTCCCTAAATCATGGAAATGGAGTGTATTGGGAAGAATTTCGCCCTATATAATCACGTAATCTAGTTTCAAAGGTGAATACTGTTCAATTTGGAACTTTGGGTTATTTGGGAGTTGCAGGTTAAGATTATTCCGAGCTTACTGGTTCAATTTGGAACTTCAGGTTATTTGGGAGTTGCAGGCTAAGATTGTTTCAAGTTTATTCATCTTTCTAGTTCAGGGGTTTCTAGTTTGAGGCCCTAGTAGCTAGAACCCACGGTGGTAGATCAAACCCCATGCAACTCCGGATCAAGAATCAATATTAATGAAGACTTTTCAGGTTGAGGCCCTAGCAGCTTGAACACACAGTTCGTAGAGAGATCAGGTAATCTTTGTTTAAATCCGGCTCACAATATGATCACAATGAAGTGCAGCTTTCTGTGATTTTCAGTTTCTATCGATAAGAGTTGATTTTCAGTTTCTTTCATGGTGCCTAGGACTTCGTCTCATATCGATAAGAGTTGATTTCGATTCAGTTAAAAACGTAGAACATATTTCATGTTATTAAGAGTTGAGTTCAATTTTGGTTAAAAATGCCAGGTTTTAAAATTTAGGGGTTTTTTGGTTCTGGTGGATCAAAATGAATCAAAATATAGTAATCTTTGTGGGTCAAAACCAGAATTTGACTTGAGACAGATTCCCTTGAAGCACACAATAGGAAAACACTAACAACGAAAAAAAACACTTTCAAATCCCCTTACAGAGAGATGGAGAGAAACAGAAAATAGCTAGACATGAGCAATCCCTTTACAATCTCTCAGGGAAAATGCAAGGGAACAGCATGTGCCTGTTTAACGAAAGCAGAAGTGCATTTCCCATATGTCTTTCTTCATTAGCTTTAAGGTCTCTATTACACAGTTTAGCATTATATGTTCTGCTTGGTGTTGTTGTCAACATCATCTTTTTTACATCGATGATCCTGATCCTTGCAGAGAGGTTCATGTAAATTGAGCTTATCACAGTTACGTTTCTGGTTTCATTTAGAGTATGACTTGTTAGTTGAATCCAATGTTATTAATATTTACTAGAACAGTGATTTTTAAGCTTTGGACACATGCTTGTGGATGTTTTGATTTGTTGGTGTATATATGATATTTGTGAATGTTTGAAAATTTCAATTTTGAATAGTACTAAAACAAGTTTGTGAAAACTGAGTCAGTGAACAATGTTTATAATAAATTATGAGACATCCAACTTTGTAGGATAGTCAAATATCTATGATCTCTTTTTTAGCATCCTAAAATTGCCTAAGAAGCACTGGCTCAGATTTACGAAAACTATATATACCGTAATAGCAAGTTATTTTGTCAAGAATACTGACTGAGAGGTTTTATAAAAAATCAACGCAACTCAAAATGTGGATAAATTATAAGTAATTTTCACAAGCATGCCTAAGTAGAAGCTCTCTGTCATGCAGGTCTTCATTCTTTGCACCAAAGCCAAATTTCTCCGCTATTAGAATCTTGCTTACTAACTTAACTCTCCCTTTTTCCATGTTTTCCCACTGTTAATGGCTGATTGGAGGTGAAACTCCCTTCTGCATACATTGATTTTATGAACTATTTGATGTAATCACAGATAACATAAATGCTCTGTCACTATAGCAATTTAAGGAAGAGAACAGCTGGAAGGGATCCTGCATTTTATCATAATTTCCATTAGTACATGAATATTATTTTATGGCAATGAAGCCGGTCCTATGTGAGCAAAAAGTGCCTATCATTTCATGCACAGACATATCACTGCACCAAAAAGAACATTCTGTATCCTGCTTCAATCAAAACATACATGCATATTAAGGGTTTTGATATGTAATAGGGAAGAGTCCTTTTTAAACAACAGAAATGTATGCCCAATGATTACATATCCTGGAGCTACATTGTACAGGGGAAGCAAAGACTACAATCACGTTGTGGACTCCTATAGGAATGCACTGATTGGTTTTTATTATTAACATTAAACGTTTTGTGATGTAAAAATTTCAGCAATGAAATTTTCTGAGAATAAGATAGCAGATCTGGCCAAGGCAAGCTTTTGGGTACATAATATCGCGAGTATATATGGGTATATGATCTGGTGAGTAGTTTTGTACAGCTTGCATGGGCCTAATGGTTAAGAGTATGTGTTTTTTTCTAACTTCTAAAAGGTCACAATTTCAAATCCGGAGGGGATAGAGTATGTACACTTCTATAGACTTTAGCAGTCGAATCACTACGCAGAGGGGTCCCTTGTCCCACAAACAAGGGTCTCATACACCAAATTGGTGTCTCGCTTGGCAGTGATTTTAAAAATAGATTATTATTATTATTATTTTATTTTAGTATAATAATTTGGTTGTGTTAATGTGCTACACACAATTTTGAAAAGTGTTTTTTCGACACTTATTTTTCGATTCGCCACACAACTGCTTGTTTGTTTCATTGTATGTTTAATTAGGTTAAGTGGCCCAACATCCCTTATAATTACTAAGTTCCTGAATTTTTATCTGATAATTTTGAATGGGACAGACCATGGTTTCATTTTTCATTCAAATATTTTGGAAGGCTATGACTCGTACCTTGCATAACAAGTCAATAATAACGGTAGGCAAATTATATTTTTGTCTCAATTCAAATGTGATTTTGATGTTCTGATTCTAGGTTTGTAAAGTAGTGATCAAATTAAGCTTGTAGCTGTTCTGAGTTTAGACATTTGGAAACACGATGTTCTGTTTAGAAGGATGATGCAGATCTGGGCAAAGAAAAACCCACCGGCCAAGTTTGTTTGTTTATTTGTTTTTTTTCCATATTTTTCATCTTTTTAAAGCTATTATTCCAACCATATGGAGGGATGGAGAACTTGAACTAGCATGACTTTAGCTGAATCTGGACGGAGGGAGAACTTGAACTAGTATGACTTTAGCTGAATCTGGAGGGAGGGAGAACTTGAACTAGCATGACCTTAGCTGTTTTAAAAGACCTGTAAGTATACAAAAATGATTGGAGAAATTGATATCTACAGTCAGGTATCAACGAAAGGGATGTGCAAAGATATGGGTTAATAGATGATTATGAAGAGATTCATGTTTATGCAAAGTGAGAGTCAGCTTAACTATGACGTAATTTTATTAGTTGAAATGATAACTATTTGCACCTGAAGTGGAAAATTTAAAATGCAGTAATTCTTAGATGCACATAGTGTGAACCTTGTTGTTCATTGATTCAATGTCTATTTAAGATATTACCAGTATAATAGTCCACAGATTGGGAGTAGTGATGACCTTGCTGAAAGTCAATGAATCGGAGCAAATGTTGGTGGTGGCTGCTAGAATGTTTTGTGGATTATATCAATAATGTATGCACCCTAGGGATTTTAATGTGTATCTTGATTTCCTACTTCATTGTCTTGTCTCATTATATATTTTTTGCAGTATAATGTGTTGTTGTACTAATTTTATATCGTTTTTCTCATGCAGGCTTCACTTATGGTTTCTATATAGATTTGGAATTTCAATTGTGGAATATCTACTAAGATGTCAAACATGGATCATGGAAAGAAAAATAAAACATCAAGACAAAAGGATGTAACATCATATTTTCGAAAGCCTCAATCCAATAATTCGCATTCTGTTCATGCTTCAAGCTCTCTTAAGCAAGGTATCAGTGACAGAGATGTCAAGTCTTTTGAGAATGCATCTCTAACCCATACAATGGATGGTAGAATACATTCTTATAGTGATCAAAGTGAGACAAATGCACTTTCATCAGAAATCAATAATTCAAATATTGAAAATTTTTCCTTGGAAGGTGACAAAGTCCATTCACGGAAAAGAAAAAAAGGCCAGTGGGACATAGGGAGATAATTCCAGTCAGATTGGGTCTCAAAATTTCCATATATTGAACCGATACCTCCAGAAAACGAGAATGAGACCTCAGGAGAGGTTAAATGCAGTTCATGTAGTTGGAAGCTTGGTAGGACAATGAGATTGCAGATGAAGATAGACACGATAGAGAAGCATTGTGGGAAGTTGTATGATAAGGAGGTTGTAAATGGTGAGGTGAAAAATATTGTTAGATGGAAATCTGCTGACCAGTGTCGACATAAACAATATGAAATTGAATATAATAAATTCTTATCAAATAGGAGAAAACTTGAGGAAAGTGGTGGAACCATCACATCTCAATTTGGAAAGATGATGGAAGCAAATTTGTTATTGAAGACGTTGCAATTAAGCACTGTATTTTACATATTATCCAATGGTCGTCCTATGATAGATTATCCAAAAATGTCAGAATATGTATATTTTATTAATGCACCAAATTATTCATCTTCCCACTGGTCTATGACAAGTGGTTGGGAATGTGCACAATATCTAGCACAAGTAGAGAAGGAGGATATGAAAGAAAAGATTGCAAGTGCTACATTTTTGTCACTGTCTTTGGATGAGGTTACAGCTATTGATAATTCTTCATGGATTTACATGAGCATTTATATGGTCAATGATCATATCAGACATTCCTATCTACTTGGAATTCATAAAATGAGCAACAGTTCTACAGCAGAAAACATTTATGAACTTGTTATTAAGAGTTTGAAGGAAATTGGTGGTATGGATGGTTTAATGATTGCAAAAAATTTGGTATGTGTTGGAGCAGATGGAGCAACAGTAATGCAGGGTCAAAGGAATGGCCTTTGTGTCAGGCTACAACTCTCAGCTGCACCGTATATGCTTGGTATTCATTGTATGGCTCATAGGATGAATCTTGCATTTAAAACAG
>LPNX010522995.1:3007-15611 GCA_001517045.1 Pseudotsuga menziesii | reverse complement strand
ATATATATATATCATGCTTCCCCATTTTTAAATTTTGGAAGGGCCATGTTTCCAGCACGTTTCCATTTTGGCTAACTTGCCAGAAAAATTTGATAGGGGGACGGATGCGGAGATGGGGACACCCTTTTTGAAACATGGGATTTGGGTATGTCAGGGGTATTATATATATATGAAACTTAAATCATTTTCACTGTACAAATATATTCATGTGCATCCCTGGCCTGCAAATCACAAATTTCATTGTGTTTACCAAACACAAATTCCAACTTTTCCCAAGTGAGATCAGGTTCATCAATTTCAGATATGTGGAATCGCAAATAAATAGAGATTGACATCCCAATCAATCCACGTGCTTCATCACATCTATATTCCCATTTAATTTTCTTATCATCATCAGTGGGTTATGTTTCTTTCCTTGAGGTTATCCTGAAAAGTCCCCTACTTTGCAGAACATCCTCCATACAAGATTTCCATGAGAAAATTTACATGGAACAACCTCCTGGATATGTTCAGAATAACTCTAGCCTTTTTTGTCTCCTTAAGAAATCCTTATATGGCCTTAAGCAAGCTCCTAGATATTTGTATGACAAAATGGATAGCTTTCTCCTTGACACTGGTTTTTCTAGATTCCATTCTGACCCTAATGTCTATACCAAGAAAGTAGGAAACCATCTCATCATACTTGTTCTTTATGTTGATGATCTTATCTTTACTGGTAGTGACCCTGAACTTATAACCCATGTGAAATCCAGTTTTAAGCAAAAATTTGAAATGTCAGACTTAAGACATTTGCATTATTTTCTTGGTCTCCAAGTCTTGCAAACCAAAGAAGGATTATTTCTTTCCCAGTATAAGTATGCTTGTGACTTTCTTCGTTGCTTCCACATGGAAGATTGTAAACCAGCCCCTTCTCCCTTTCAGTCTGGAGTCAAACTTTCTGCCACTTGTACTTCCCCTGAAGTAGATGCCACCTTGTATTGTCAGCTTGTTGGTAGTCTTTTATACTTGACTCATTCCCATCCTGACCTTTCCTTTGTCGTTGGTCATGTTTCCCATTATATGCAAACTCCTCATGAAAGTCACTAGAAAGCAACAAAAAGAATACTTTGATATATTTGAGGTACAATTAAGTTTGGGATTCATTATAGGATGGGGAGAAACCTTTGTTGGTTGGTTTCACTGATTCGGATTGGGCCGATGATCCTGATGATTGAAATTCTACTGCAGGTTATGTTTTCAGTTTGGGATCTGGACCTGTCACTTGGGCTTGCAAGAAACAATAAGCTCTTTCTCTTTCTTCAGTAGAAGCAAAATATCAAGCCACAGTTAATGCAGTCAAGAAGCTTTATGGCTTCGACAGATCCCTTCAGAGTTTGGATTCGAGTAGAAACAACCTACTCAACTTTGGTGTGACAATCAAAGTGCCATCAAGCTTGCTAAAGATCTAGTTCTACATCAGCACAGCAAACACATTGAACTACACATGCACTTCATCAGAAATTTTGTTCGTGATCGTGTTCTTGAAATGCTCTTTTTCCCTACAGATGATCAAGTTCCAGACATCTTCACTAAGTCTCTTATAGAAGTAAAGTTTTCTAAACTTCGATCTATGTTAGGAGTTCATGAATGTGTCCTTAAGGGGGGATAGGCTCTAATGCCTCCTTTCATTTCCTAATAGTGTCACTTTTGTAAATCCTTCAATCCTATCCCAAGTTGTTCTTAAGGGGGGATGTTAGGATATGTAGACACTTAGGAGTTAGTTAAGATCAATTTGTGTAATATATCTGTTAGGTAAAAGTGTGTTTCTTTAGTATGCATTTGTAAATATTCTAATCTGACAGTCACGATATGTTCTAGACATAGAGTGATATGACGGTTCAACTTCTCTTAGATCATACCTACCATTGATTCATGGCTTAACACTCGATTGGTCTATGATCTCTATTTAAAGAGCATAGAAGCTCCTTGCCTAGTTGATCGATTATGAGAAGCTCATGTAACTTTCTTTCTTTGAAATAATAAATTGCTCCAGGTAGTTATTTGGCTAGGGCCATGGATTGTTTCTCTCTCGAGGGTTTTAACCACGTGACAAACATCGCTGTGTTGATTTGTGATTTATTTGTGTGAAGTGGTTACTCAAGGTGTTCGTACTTTTGGGAGTACCCTATGTACCCGAACATTTTACTGATTTGTGAAAGGATTTATTTTGTATGTGAGCAGCACAAGTAATGGCTTTATCCCATATCTTGGGACTTAGATCCCTTGATTCTATCATGCAAGTGGCCATATCCTTGAGTGACATATTCTTCGTCGCAACCACACCATTTTGTTGTGGTGTGTATGGATTTGAGTGTTTCATTTGGATGCCACTCTCCTCACAAAGTTGCTGTAGGTTCTTGTTCACATACTCCTTCCCATTATAAGTCCTAAGGACCTTAATCTTATTCCCACTTTGCTTTTCTACCAATTCCTTCCAAATCTTCAAGTGTTCAAACAACTCAGACTTCAATTTAGGGAAGCACACCAGGGGAAACTTTAAGGATGTGATATTTATCCTAGAGTATCTAAATAGAGGCAAATATTGTATTAAATGTCTATTTTAAGGTAGGTGAATCTTTCCATTTTTTAAAGGATAAGTATACCTACTTTGTGAATAATCCTTTATTGAACAAAGCAATTAAATGAAATATTTATGATGTTTGTTTTTGTGTTTGGTGAAAATTCTCAATCTCAATTTCATCAATGTTTATGTAATATGCATATTCCTCTTACAATTTACTTCTTATGTGAGTGTTTTTCGTTATTTTCATACACATGCATGTAATAATGGAAACATATCAAGATAGGATTGGACACCCATGTATATCGCTAAAAATAATATTAGCAAATATGCAAATTTCAAAAAATACTTGAACATAACTCCTAATTAATGGAAATGCATTGTCTTGGTGAATTTAGGCATAAATACTAATAAAGATAACAATTTATGTTTTCTAGAAGTTCATTACTGAAATGGCATCATACTTTTTCATACTTTTTTCCATTACAAATTATGAATTATAAGAGGCATCATAAACACCAAACAACAAGTGCCTATGTACGCGACAAACAAACCGGCATTAAAGAAATGCATGGCATGAATTATACGAGGCATCATAAACAACAAACAACAAGTGTGAGCTATGCCACAAATAGACTAGCATTAAAGAAATACATGACATAAGAGTTATTTAATGCTGAGATGGATGAAATTCATTAGTTAATGTAGGTGCCAGCAGGAACAGAGGAAAATTCAATGCTAGTTTCATCCAACATTCAAAATTTTACCCTTATCAGCCCTTCCAAAGGGTTCTAGCCTTCCTAGAAGCATAAAGTTAAAATTTCCCTTCAAAAAAAATTTAAAATATGAATTTATCCCTTCCAATTAAGAAGGACATGATTTATATCAAAATTTCACAAGAAGGGAAACATATGAAATCACCCATCCATATAAATTTCTCAGTATGTTGAAATTATTATGCTATAAAGTTCAACTCGTCATTCAAAATATTGGAAATATCATAAACTATAAGCACTCACGTCACACTCACTGCTCAATCATGCAAGATGACGAGTGATTACTAGCGACTACGAGGAATTAGCCACCGGGATGTGACTCTAACTCTCAAGTCACTTGGCGCTATGATGAAAGGTGTGACAATGTGTTAGTCACTACGGCTGTAAGAATAGAGAACCACTACTAGGCCCAAAACAAGCAAAAAACTTCGTTCCTACTACCTATGTGAACTTGGCTACCAATCTCCATTCGTTTTCTTCAAAATTAAATTCAAATGGATGGTTTGATGAGTCCTCCTCTGCAAGACTTCATTTCTTGCATGAATTCCACATAATCACATCAACTATAAAAAATACACTCAATGGCATGCAACTAGGATCACAAACTGTGTAGACTCATATTTATACATTGATATAGAGAGGTGGGAACATTATATGGAGAAACAATGAATTAGAAAAAAAAAATTGGACCAAAACATCACAATGGTTATTAATGAAATTAAAAAGAACAACTTTTGGCTTAGGAAAAGTCTTCAATTTGATGGGTGGCATGATCATGATGTAATATCTCTCCATCCTTCCAACATTACTATCCTACCCCCAAGGGGTTTGGCTTGTTGGCCACTCCACATTCTGTTAAGGTGTAGAAGCTGTTAAGCAGGTCACAACTTCAAATCGCTTGGTGCAAAAAGATGGCCACCTGTTTTTGTGCCCTGGGGGGTCGGGTAGACTGCTAAGGGTTATAGTGGTAGCAATAAGAAACGACCCTGTGTCATGCTAGTACAAAACCTGCTATTTGTCGATTACTTTGTATAAAAAAAATTATTAATGCTAACCTATTAATAAGTTAGTATATACCAATAAAGGCTGAAAAAATTCATTCCAAATTCATTCAATTATAAAAACATCATATATCAAAAAAACTAATTTAATTTAATAATTATGATAAATCAAAATTAATTTTAGTAAGTGATAACCAACATTATCATAAAATATTAAAATATATCCATTTTGATTTAAAAAATAAATCATTTAAATTATAAAAACTTGATAAACCATTTTATTTAAAACCTTAAATATATTGTAATCATTGCATTTAAAGTGCCTATTTATACCATGGCAATGGAAGGAAAGAGTTTTTTTTTTCCATACAAAATTTATAAAAAAAAAAAATTAAAACTTAAAAAATAAAAAATTAAGAATTCATGTATTAACGTGTTGTAACACAATGGAATTTACTTGGGAAGTACTTTTAATTTTTTTTTTTGCATCACTAGCATAATGATAAGGAGAATTTGTGTAGTAGGTTAGTGGTGAAAGGTGTGGGGATTTGATCCCTTTCAAGTAGATTACATGAGTGGATACTGATTAAATTAATTTGATTCATCCATTTTTACACCATAGGGGTTACTATCTCGTATTTTGGGTTTCATTGAGTGGATTAACAAGATTAACTTCAGTGTGACATGTGTACAACGAGAATTCATTGCATGGTTGTCATATCTTGTTATTCCTAAATGCATCTTGATTAAGATTTAAATAGGCTTCTAGTTAAATGGTTAACTAACTTTTTATTCGTTTAATTTATAATTTAAATTTATTTTTAAGTCCAAACAACTTAAAAACAACCAATTTGATATCCTCATTCACCAACCACAAATTGAATGACTATACTCATACTTATATAATAATGTTGAAAAACCAACCTAACACATATAAACCAAAACAAATCAAACATATAAATCTAATCTACAATGCGAAGTGTCCCTACCTTTAAATGGTCAAAGATGATGAAAGGATGAATTATCTTAATTTGGTTGATATTTGTGTCTATACCTTTATTATTTTAAATATTCATCATAACTTCATTTTTTAAAATATACATCTTAAAAATGTGAACCAAATATCTATCACATCAAAATAATGAACAAAATAATCTACGTAATGCTTATAATTTACCTATGTACGTTATAGTCTTGTGAACCAAATATCTATCACATCAAAATAATGAACAAAATAATATACATAATGCTTATAATTTACCTATGTACGTTATAGTCTTATGTATCTTTCTGCATAAACTTTAGCGTTCACTTACTCTTATTGTTTTTTTGTGGTTGGTACATTCTACTATTTTGAATGTGAAATCATTCATATTTAAAGTGTTTGGTCAAAGGTAGATATCATGATGAGGTCTCAAATTTCACATTCATATTTGAGATGATTGTTTACACACCTTTTTAAATAAAAGTTGTCTGATGATCATCATGCATAATGCAAATAACTATTGCCATTTTATTGAGTATATTAATGATACTTGTGTAGTCATCTTTATCAAGTTTTTTAATATTTATTATCTAAAATCATTTTTTAGATTGTGTTTATAAAGAATATTAAAAGATGAAATTATTATGTACTACTTTATAAGAATTTTTTTTAAAGAAGCAATTATTACAATTAATAAACAAGAGCATTGACTAAAGAAGCAATTATTAACAATTAATAAACAAGAGCATTTTTTTAAAGATGCAATTATTACAATTAATAAACAAGAGCATTTGGAGTAAGTGGCATACACATGGTTTTATCTTGCAAAATAAGGCAAGTCATGGTTTACAAATCATGACTAAACATACATCATATGATTCGAGAGGTAGCATGAATTGAATAACTCATAATCAAAAGGAGTTTTGTTAAAAGTCCTTTCATATCCATTGGAATCGACAAAAAAGATCCATTTTAATATCATGTTTAAACTTTTTGTGGATAATGTTAGAAATTATATCTTGTTTCCTTTTCCATTCCAAGAAAAAAAATCTCCTAGAAAATTGCATTAAGGGGAAATTACAACTTTACTGATGTCAACACTTTTAAGTAAGGCATTCTTCTTATGCATGTCTAGCTATATCGAGGGATTTCTTTCTTATTATCCCAATAATCAAAGCAAATGAAAGAGATACATGGATCTTATCAACATTAAAAGGATAACTAAATGTTGGATTATTATAGAGTATAATGTTCAACTTCTACTCGATAATTTTTTTTTGTGAAGTATTATTAGTCATTTTTTTGTCCCCAAATTCTAATAAAAATCACTCTTAGCATTTTCCCTCATAGGCCACTAGCCAAGCTGAAACTTACAACTCTATTTCTTGCCTATCCTCACATTTCTCCAACCACTTCTTCATCAAAGGCTTGATGTACTTCCATATTTTTGGATTTTCATTCGAAACTCCCTTTATCTTTGAATATGTTTTCATTGTAACATTTTAGAAAAGATGGTATGCCATCTAATTCTAACCCAATTTTCCTCCAAAATAGTTCAGTTTCAAATTGATCATTCCTTTGCACTGTTTTCCCCATTTTGGTAGCAATTTAGATCACATTAAAGGTATTTGTGGGTATATTCTACTTATATATATTAGTAAAGGGTTTCCTCTTTTTTATGATAAAGAAAAAACATACATCAATCTTCTTTACTCTTTAAAGACAAATGCAAGTACACAAAAATTAGGACAAAGAATATAAAATTACCTAGAAATAGCTTCCAAGTTTGCTAAGTTTTGTATTGAATATGGGGATGATCTCTGAACATCAAAAAACTTTAATCATACATAGATATGAACAAAACTGACAGAGTTACTCTTCCTTTGGAAACCCCTAGTATACAAATCAAATTCAACTTGCATAACACCCCCTTGTGTAATAAGGGACACAACCTCATGAATTTAATTGCATAAACATAGCATACACATATGAAATCTCCTTAACAAAAAACATAATTTTGGGGGTGTAGGAGATATATTTTCGATTCATTAATAAAACAAAGATATTTGTAAGCACAATTTTGAAAGTATGACTCCAAAGAAGGTGCTGATGAAAAAGAGGAAGGAGACAAAATAACCAAAAATGTCAGAGATTAGTTTAGTGTATAATGACTCTAAGACCGACATTGGTCTTCCCTATGATTTCAACTTTCACAAACAACAACCTATTAAATCCATATAATAAAGAAATTTCAATAATAGATTTATTTGGAATTTCTCTTAGTAGCCAAGTTGTTGATTATATGTCATGTATTTCTCAAATGCACAAAATTTCGGCCAGTATAGAATTCTTCTCTTTCCCCAACATTAGTAGCTAACTAGTAAGGTGAGAAGATATCCATAAGCACACGTCCAATGTATATCCCACTAACTAACTAAAAATTCCAATGATGGATGTCATAATTCTAATTTACAAGTTTTACAAGGAAAGGATCTGCTCATCGTTGCATGAGCATTGCATGCCTCTAATGCATCATACAATAAAAAATTATCCATATTCAATTAGGAGTAGATTATCTAGAAAAATATCAATACAACTATCGCTAAGAAATGGGTATGCAACCCTAATGATATATCTTTTTGCTTTACCATGAAATGGCACTTCTATGTTTGAGTACTGACACCAAATGTGTCACTACAAAAAATGACAATGTTGAATGAAGTGGAATTAACATTATAGATGAATTGAAGCCTTAATTAATAAATATGCATTCCTTCAGCTTTTTCAATCATTTTGGATGAGTTTTTCTTGTACTCGTGGGTACTCTTGTGACAACTCGCGTGTTACTTGCGGGTCATCCTATATGCAACCTGCGAGTTATCCCTAAAATATTTCACTCACAATTTTACTGTATAAAATTCACGATTCAGTCACGAGTTTCCTTATTTATACCCACAAATTCCATTAATACAAATTTAAAAATAAAAATATGAGTTGTTTAGGGGTAGTTAGGTTCGAAATTATAACATTCCTAACTCCCCTAACCATCCTAGGCATCGTAAACTTGTAGAGGGGAGGGGTAGAGGATAGGGGAAGCAAGTTCAAGACCAAGGTTATGCTGGAGAAATCTCTTGGAGAGAGGAGAAAGGAGGACTCAGTTGTTGGTATGCAAAAGAAGGATTGTCTTAGACAAGGTTGTAATGTTTCATGAACTTCAGTAATAAAGAGTGTCTTTCTTCCATATTTTTATTCATGCATGCTTTTGTTGTTATGAATGATGATCTATATTGTTATTTATTTCTAAATGCAATTGTAATCTGTTCATGTTTCTTTATATAAAAATAAGAGATACTATGGAGAAACACTAATCTTTGTTGCAGGTATTGAAGTATAGAAATATTTGGAGCATTTGAAGAAGGGATCTAAATCTAAGATCGACCATCTGAAAAGGTAGGTACTGTCCTAATAACCCTTATTCTCTTGTTTATGTTCCCAAACCCTTGATGTCTGTAATCCACACCCTAGTATGTTGGTGACCCTAGGACCCCAAGTGATAAGGTAGATATCCCTCACAACAAAAATGTAAACCATACTAGGGAGTCTAGTTTGTGTTGAGGCCTCTCCAATCATGTTTTCTATCCATATATTGCTCTCTTTGTTTCTGTCATGATTTGCAACTATCAATTTTTCTGTCAGTCTTTCTGGTTCTTTAGGATCCCTGACCTTTTAATTTTTCTTTGTGAAAAAATTTAGAACCACTCGCAGGTTTCTATATTTATAGTCATTATAGGAAATTTCAAGTCAAAATGGGCCTCCTGAGGAAAATTAATAAAATAATAGTTAAAATAATAAAATAATATTTATTAATTTTGGAGGAAGAAAAGAAAAAAACTACTTTTTTTTGTTCGTATTTTCGAGTTATCTCCCCGTGTTTTTACTCAAATTTCGATTGGGAGAGCTCGTTGGATGCATAATTAAATTCCACATACAATGACTACCCACTCAACATACTTTTGACGGGCCTCACTACCCCAAAAACAAGAAATACCTGAAAAAATGTGACGATGACATCATCATCACATTTTTTCAGGTATTTCTTGTTTTTGGGTAGTGGGTACTCGTTGGATGCATAATTTAATTATGAATTCAACAAGCTCTCTCGATCGAAATTTGAGTAAAAAAACATGGAGATATGTCGAAAATACGAACAAAAAAAGTAGTTTTTTTTATGACATCATCATCACATTTTTTCAGGTATTTCTTGTTTTTGGGGTAGTGGGGCCCATCAAAAGTATGGCGAGAGGGTACTCGTTGGATGCATAATTTAATTCTGATTTCAACAAGCTCTCTTGATCGAAATTTGAGTAAAAACACATGGAGATATGTCGAAAATACGAACAAAAAAAGTAGTTTTTTTTTATGATACCTATCCCCAAATTTATATTAAAAAATTGTTTAAGAGGTGCTCCCTTTTTTAATTTTAAAGCATTTTGATTGGCTAAAACATGATGACATGGAATTTGTATTATTTTTGGAAGGCCCATTTTAAATTGAAATTTCCTCTAATGCATGAGTTATTAGTTGAAGTCACGGGTTACCTGAGTAACAGTTATGAGTGCCTCACGGTTTTTCCATTAGACAATTGCGAGTTCCTATAGGATAGTGTCCAAGATCTAGGGTTTTCCCATTTTTGATCATTTTTGGAATTTAACTACCTTTCTTGTGTTGTGTCCTAGGTCTGTACTAATATGTTGTCTGGTGCATTTCAACGGTTAACTTGGTTTTACAAGATTTATGTTGAGTAGGTTAGGTTGAGTACACATGCAAGTTCTATTTTAGGTCTTTCATCTTGGCTTTATTGGTTGAATTGTAAGTGGTTCTGTGAGTTTTTACCTCCGTCAGTACTCGTCTTATTTCCCGCTTCTAATTTCTTTGGTAGTTGTATGGGCTTTTTTTTCTAATATTTTGATCAACTTTATTTACAACTTCAGTAATTCAGTCAAAGTAGGCCTTTGGGTCCAACTTGCAAAGTCTTCAAGATGATGATTGTGGGATCTGAATATTGTTTCTTGCATTTATACATATTCATATTTTCTGACTTACTTAGGTGCATTAATTTGCATTTAGCTTTTGCTCTTTGAAAAGAAAAAAAAAACAAAACAAAGCATTTTAGTTGCATCGTTAGTCTTATATAGGCTCTTTGTATGCTTGTTTTTCAATTATTTTAAAAAAGAAAAAGTAAAAAAAAAATGTCTTTTGTTTTTCAAAGTTCTTTCAAAAAATTTCATTTGTTTTGAAAAAGGGAAAAAGAATTTGAAGAACATTTGTATTTGAAATTTGTACATCATTTCATTCTTTTTCTTTTAGTTGAGTCATAGCACCACGAGTTTCACTTCCACTACCCTGAGTAATAATAACCCTAAAAAGAACAATATTAATTAAAATTTGTTAGTAACATTTTCTTTCTAGGGCCTACATCAACTAGCTTAGACTATGATCTTGGACTAGGTGATATTTAACTATCCAAGATTGTTTAAAATCATACTTAGTGGCTTATCATTTACGTAAATCAAAGTTTGCAAAGGATCAATCGGAAAGCTCCTCTAACACATGAGTTAAGCATGAGGTCGTTTAAGGACTTAGTTGTAGAGATACCCCTCAAATACTTCATTCAAGCATATACCGGAATTGTTGTGTGTATGGGTGTTCATTCAGCACCACTTTGTGCCCCGTGAGGTGTAGGTGCTACTTGAATTTCAGGATTAGCTACCTTGTCCATGCATACTAGTTAGATCTGAGACTATTAGGCTAGAATATTATTATAATATTGGTATCCTTAGTATCCATACTTAGGGTTCTTTCACAAGTGATGGTGGAAGGCTATTTACACTGTACCTAGGGTGGACTTGGGAGGAAACTCATGATAACAATTTTGGAGGGTGGTTTGACAATTCAAACACTTTCACCTAGAAAGCTTGTCATAGGACCCCAAGTAACTATTCTTCGATCTTCACTGGTTTGTTATGGGCCATAATCATCCTAGATGCTCCTTTGAAAGGTATATCTTTTACCTTCTTGTGTTAGTAATACTTTGGATTTTTTTAGTGATGTTCTCAATGGTATGCTTGTGATCTAGTCTAACCTCTAGGTGTGTTATTTAAGTCTTTAGTTGTGGAGGATCAAACTCCTAGTAGGTCTAGAAGGTTGCAAAACCTTCCTCCACTTTCAATAGTGGAGCCTCCACTTCCACCTCAAAGGCAGAGAGTAGACACAAACGGTTCTTTCGAATCAACAGGTGTTATTGAAAGTCTAGGGGAACCTAAACTTCAATATACTCATACTGATCATTTGTGAGTGGAAATTGAAGATTTACAATCTAAATAGTTTGCAAGGAACTACAATTCACCTCTAACTTAATTAAGAGATCTTGTTTTAGTGCAAGTTTGTTTCTTCCATCCACATGGAACTGGTGTTCCTTTGTGTTGGTAATCTGGGAATACCCGGGTTTACTATAATGAACCAACAACACCCCTACATCACTGGCCCTTTCGGCGACAGACCGCAGAGCGGCCTGGAGTCTCACCCAAAGTGATCCTAATGGGTTGGCCAAAGACTCAAGTGTCTCGACCATGTTCTGTATGGTGTCCTGTGTGCATCTCGCAGCTCCTCTTAGCTCGCGAGATCGCTCTTCCTCTCTGCGATGCACAGTTTCCTCTTACTCACAATGACTCTAATCCTTATCGCATCACCATGCCCTGGGCAACACATAACTCTTTCCTCCGCTTGATCCTTAACCGCAGTGAACCAGAACTCCTCTGATGGTGCGATATCGCCTCCCTGCGATATCTTCCCGCTGTGACTCAGCGTACCTAGCATTACTTGTGTTCAACTTACAGGACTCAATACACAAGGTTGTTTTATACTACGACTCTTAACTGTCTTGAGTGAAACTTAGACAAACTCTTATACATAATACTTAAAGACTTCAACTAGCATGTATCCCTGTAATATGCTATGAACTGGATAACATACACATACACTTACTGTAAGCAAAGTTCATGTAATGAATGACAGATATAACAAGTAAATATAATCACATGAATCAATCACATAACACTCTGATTTTACGTGGTTCACTTCCAGGGTGGAAGTTACATCCACAGAACTGTGTTCTATATTATAACTTGAGAGAGGTACACAGTTCTGCTGCACCGCATATGCAGCTAGAGATCTTCTGGGTAACTCCGCAGTCACTGCCTGGATCCCTTCTCTCCTAGATCCC